>UCOK01020055.1:0-69146 GCA_900474325.1 Synergus umbraculus
TAATACAACTGTCTTTAAGTTAATAGGGCGACAAAAAATGGCGATACACACACAAACACACACACATACACACATCCGGACAATTGATTAGAATGTTGTATTAGACATTTTTCATGTGAGGAAAGTTTAATTGAACGTTTTTAAAAATATTAGAAAATGTATCGAAAACCAAGCTTCCCCTATGAGGAAGCAAAACCCTTAAAATCTCATAAAATCTTTTAGAAAATCTTGATATCCCTGAAATCTTGTAAAATCACTTTATATCCGTTTAAAGTTCATGAAATCACTTAAATTTCTCCCAATTCTCTAAAATCACTGGAAATCTCTTAAAATCTCTTTTTTTGATATAATTATTGTGTACCTCTTTTTTGTGACAGGAATTTTGTTTTCAAAAAAATTAACTGGTTATGTAATTAAATATTACAAATAATGAATATCCAGAATAATATTTTCAGTCTTGATGGTATACTAACGAGTTTTCCCTAAGTGGGATAATAACCAGTGAGTGTAATTGGTCTAGTTTTTCCTTAACACGCTCAAGTAACTCGTAGGGCTGAAATGGGGAAAAACTAGACTAGAAGAACTAGGTAGTGCCTACTTAGAGCCTTAATATAATTTCCTGAACAGATTTCAATGAGGAAATCCTTGACTAGTAATCAATGAAATTTCCTCATTCAATACGAGAATAGTTTTTCCTTGCCAGTATCTGGATATAAACTAACTAGGATTCCCTGCTCAGTTTTAACTCGAAAGATTCTGCACGCAGAAAAATGAATCTGTTAAAGTTACAGATTCAGATCTGTTGGACATTTCTGCAATTTTAACAGATAAAATCTGTTAATCTTACGGATGAAATCTATTAATCTTACAACTCTGTCTGTAAAATTTATAGAAATGCTTCTGTTAGAGTCATTTGCTAACATAGCAGAAACAATCTGTTATATTAACAGATAAAAATCTGTTGATTTGGAGCAATGAAAATTTTTTAATTTAGCAGAGGGAATATGTATAAGTATATCCCTATGAATAAATAAATAAGAATTATATTTCACTTAAAAAATGGAAGTAATTTTTTCCTTCGAGATTTTCTAGTCAGTTCCTCACTCGACACAGTGTTACATATTCCTTACTAATAACTAACAAGTTTACTCGTTGGGTGCTAACCATACGTATAGGAAAAAACTGACTAGAAACTTGAACAAAAACAAACACAAAAACTTGCACTGCCTTATGCGGTCCTTTCCAATTTTCTAGATCAGGCTCCCATCAAAATGTCTGCACGGGAATAAAACAAATGTATTTAGATAAAAAAAAACAAATTAATGAATCGAGAGCGATGCAGTTATGGTTTATTTTTACGGTAGCGTAGCATTACAAAAGGGTGGGTCCAAAAATCATTATAAAAAGTGATATACATAATAAATGAACGATCCTTTATCCGATATCTTGAAAGATCTTTGGTGAATGTATATTCAGGACTGTTTACAAGCACGTGAACCCGGTCTTAGATCCGAGTCACGGACACGTGGGACGAGTTCAGTAGAGGCTTGTCTCTGACTACGTCGGCGTGTCAGCCAGCATCAGCATCAGCAGCGGCGTGCTTCATGTCGAGCTGACAGCTCGTATCTACATTTTGACCACGACAATCTTTATAAGAGTTCGTGGGCGACTGACGTCGATGACTGGCGGGCGTGACGTGCAGCCTTTCCTTCGTACTTCATGCGTACCTCGTTACTGGCACAGACACACAGACAGTGACTTTGCCTACGAAGCTACGATATCTTCTACAACATAGATCCGATCTCTGGTCATGAATTTCCGTCAGCTACTATCCTGTACTTTACCTTACCTTTCAGCTCCTGGCACTTCGGTGGGCTGAATCAGGAATGAGGAATACATTCGCACGCTTCCTTGAACGCCTCTGGGAAATGCTCAATGCTCACCTCCCACAAAGTCATTCTTAACCCAGGTTAAAATTTCCTCATGATGAAAATTCACGTGAAACTTCACTTAAAATATCACCTGGAAATCTACCTGTGCAGAAATTTTCGCAATTAGCCCTACTTAAAAAAGGGTTCTGACGAGGCCCTAGTTGACATTTCTATTTTCGATAAGAATATTTTAATATTATTGAGCATTTTTTTTATTACTACCGTAATTCATTAATATGAATTTATTGATACTGAAACAGGGCATTGAAGAGTTTTTCATGTTGAAACCAAACATCGGATAAAGATAGGGAAATCCCAACATTTTTTTCACACTTGATTATTTATGCAAAAATAAGAGATAAAAAAGGAACAAAATAAATAAATAAGTAAGTAAATATAAATATTTTAAACAATTTTTGTTATGAAAATCTTATAAAAAAGAAATATATTGGAAAATTTAATAATTTTTATATTGTTCACGAACACGTAAAAATATATTTCTAGGAATTTTAAACAGGTTTTCATGAAAATTATTATTAAACTACATTTTATGATTATATTATTTTCATAAATTTTAATAACTAGAGATTTAAATGGATTTAAAACAATTACAAAAGTTTTTAGTAATTTCAGTTTCAAGAAGTTTAACCAATTTTAAAGAATACTAAAACATTTTTTACAGCCATGTTACTTCAAAAATTTGAAATTTTGTTGAAAGTTTTGAAATTTCTTAAAATCACTTGAAATATTTAGAAATCCTTTGGCACGTTTTAAAAATCCCTTACAATATTTACAAATATTTTTAAATAATTGAAAGTCCTAAAACTATTATGATTTTTTCTCGGAATTCATGAAAATCCTTAGGAAATCTTAACATCTTTGAAATCTTGCGAAATCTCTTGAAATATCTTTTAATTCCCGAAAATCATATAAAATCTTGTGAAAATTCTTCAAAATCCTTAAATGTTTGGATATTTTTTTACAATCTTTTAAAAATGTTCAATATCATTTAAAATCCTTTCAAAAATTAAGAAAATTTGTAAATTAATTTAAAATATTGGAACTTTCCTGAATTGTTTAAACTTTCTCTAAAATAGCTTGAAATCTATTTATATCGCTTTAAATTCTTATGAAATCGTTTAGGAAAAATTGATATCTTCGAAATCTTGGAAAATAAATATAATCCTTTTAAATTCCCTAGAATCACTTGATATTTCATGAAACCCTCTTAAAATTCACTAAAATTTGTTAATGTCCTTCACGATAACTTTAGTCCTTTCCTTATAACTTTTAAATATTATGAAAGTTCTGGAAAATCCTTACATTCTTTGAAAATCCTTTTAAATTGTCTAGAATCAGTTAAAATTTCTTGAAATCTCTTAAAATTCACTAAAATCTCTTAATATCCTTTACAATATCTTATAATGTTTTTAATTTTGTGAATGCTCTGGAAAATCCTTATATTCTTTGTCAATTCTTTTAAATTCTCTAGAATCACTTAAAATTTCTTGAAATTTCCTTAAATCCTTTAAAATCACCCGAAATATTTTTAAAATCCTTTAAAAGTCTTTAATATCATTTTAAATCCCTTCAAATACTTAAAAAAATTTAATTCTCTAAAATCTTGAAACTTCTGAGGATTATTTTGAAATTAAAAATAAAATTTTTTTAATCACTTATTGCTTCTAAATAATTAATACCTCTTTTTTACAATAGGACTTTTTTTTAGAAAATTAAATAGTTTAATAATCAAATTGTGTATTGACCATTTTTTCCTAGGTGGGGTATTTACGAGGGCATTTTTTGGGTAAATTGACAAGACCCTGGCCAGTTTTCCTTAAGAATGACAATATTCTGCCAAAACGTTACAAGCCTTGTGTGGGCCTTACCAATTAGCCTGATTAGAGCCACATCAGATGTAGGGAAAACTGACCAGGACTCTGTCATAACCCCATTAAAATTTCTACACGTATAAATTCACATATACGCGAATTCATCATGTTTACGTGAAATTCGGGTGGGTAATTTGGAATCATTCACGTGAACTTTCTCGTAAATCTCTTCACCCTCAAGAATAAACATTATTCAACAGTATGTAGAATCTTAATGTAAAAACTGAAAACCTTGAACATTTATGGAGACCATTAAGATCACAGCGAAGGTCTGTTTGAAAGTTTACTCAAGACAAAGTAATAACTGTCATGAGGCCGCTGATCTACCTAAGATTACAGGGCAGGAAACGGACGTTCCTGAAAATTAAAATGTTTTCCTTTATCTGCCGCACACGAAGGAAAGAAAACACTAGAGTTGTTCCGTGTTTCCCAGAAAAAACAAGGTGGACGTCAAGGTTCTTAATGCATGTAGGTCGACGAATTGGTTTACGTTTCTGCTTATGAGTACCAGGTGTTGAGCATCAGTCCGAGATCAGAGAGAAAACGAATTTTACAAATTACAAGCTGCACACTTCGTTCTCCCAAGGAATTCTTCCCTGTAGTTTTAAAATAACATAAATGCATACATAAAAATTAAAAATTAAAGGCTGCTTGTCATGTCAAATCTCAATGCAAATGGGCATCAGGCATGTTATACAAGGGTTTGTCTCATTAAATCGCATGAAAGCCGGGGGCTTGACAACGAACCGAGGTAAAACAGTCCTTTGTTTCACGTCACCCTCCTGAGGCTTTGCACATCACTCTGTGCTTTATCGTTGCTGTGAATTTATGTCCAGAGAAGCCTGCAGTGGAATCGGAGATTAAATTGTGGTGAGATCAAAGAAGTGAAAAGCACCGACGCGACGCCACTGAAAACTCCAACCAATGTTAGCTCGTTTGACCGCAGGATGATAGAAACAATTAGTAATGTGACATCACAATGAATTGATGATGTTTTAGAACATCAATACATCGAGTGGACATGTATGTCAAAAATGAATATCAAAATCGGTGTCTAATAAAATAATATTTCCCATGTTTATAAGATTGATGTCTTATATAATCAATACATCTAAATCAGAACATCGATGACAGAAATATCGAAATCGTGAGAATGTGGAACCCAAAAATCTTAATCATTCAACCCTATGAGATAAAATTTACTTTTTTTAAAAAAATTCTTTATATTAATTAAATTTTAAATTCATTAATTAAATTTTTTTAAATCCTTAGAAATTTCATAAAATTCCATGAAATCTTTTAAAATTCGTGAAAACTTCTTACAATTCTTAGAAACTGTTTAAAATTCTGTAAATTATATAATAACGTTTAAAGTCCCTAGACGTCCTTCAAAATCTATTAAAATTATTAGAAATCTCATGAAGTTGCATGAAATCCTAAAAATTTAATAAAATCTTCTAAGAATCATAAAATACCTTAAAATTCGTGAAGATTTCTTAAAACTCCCAAAAACCTCTTGAAATCCCTTAAAAATTCACAAAAACGAATCAAATCGTAAATGTCTTGAAAATGAAATTAAAATTAGCAAACATTTATAAAAACAACTCTTGTAATTTATTAAAATTTAGAGTATTAAAATTATTAGAAATCTCATAAAATTTCACAAAATTCTTTAAAATCCATAAAATATTTAGAAAATTATTAAAATCTCTTGACTTCTTTTAAAGGATTAATTATTAATCCTTTAATATTAATTAAATTTAAAGGATTTCATGGAATTTCATGATATTTCTACTAATTTTAATAGATTTTAAAAGACGTCTAGGGACTTTAAACGTTATCGTATAATTTAAAGAATTGCAAGCAGTTTCTAAGAATTTTAAGAACTTTTCACGAATTTTAAAAGATTTCAAAAGATTTTTATGAGTTTTAAAATATTTGATGAGGTTTAAAGGATTTTAAATTTGTTAGGTATTTTTATTGAGGGATTTCAAGAGGTTTCTTGGAATTTTAAGAAATTTTAACGAACTTTAAGAGATATCGAGGGTTTCCGTGAACATTTTTTGCGCCATTTGTTTGTTTTTCTTCTTTCAACTTCAAGTCATGCAAAAGTTAATCAGGTTTGCAACAACAACGTATGCGAGATTTGCGAGACATTTCGTGACACCACTTTTTTAAGATAGCAGGATCTGTCTTTCAATCTACCATGTAACGATGCTTTTTTGTAGAGTAATGTTCAAAGAAATCTTCCTCTGTTTTCGACTGTAAATATGTCAACCCGACCCTGGTTTCCATTATAGCATCTTATGGAAACCAGGGTTGGGTTGACATTTTTACAATCTAAAACAGAGGAAGGCTTCATTGAACATTACTGTAAAATAAAATATTTCTTCTTTACTTAATTTCGAAACTTCATAAATCGAAAAGATTTCGAGTAATATTCAATTCTGAGACATTATGCGATTATGCGCTTCGCATAAAATAGGGGTCTCTAAGTATGATTTCTGAAACCTCTTAAGAATTACGTTAGCCTTTTTCATCAAGTGCCAAAATGAATGAGAAAAAAGCGATGCCGCAGTCTCTTCTTTAGTGTTCGACTTAGCGGAATCTTTGTAGATCTCTTATTCTCAGAAGACGTTCGTTCTCTTTAAAAACTTCACAAATCGCCAGGAAATTCTGAAAAAGGCTGTATGGAAAAAAAGAGAATTTCGCCGCTGTGAATAATGGCCTGGTGATGTCGAACCGAACGAAATGTGAAAAGTACAGTTTACATTTACGAAATACATATATTATAAAGAAGGATGGACAACCACCCGTAGAGAGGCTGACAGCGGGGTGAAAAAATGGCGGCATGGTCGACACTAAATATCGGATTACGTCACCTCCTTTCCTTAAGCACTGACAACTGGCCTCTGGTCAGTGGATCTCCTGTTGAGAGCCGAAAAAGTATCCCTGTTTTTTCGTGTGCATGAAAGTGGAAAAAGCTTCTGTCACGAACTCGAGACTCAATGAATTATTTTCGACGGATCTTAACATCTAACATCTAACATTCTATAACAACTAACTTGTTCCATGCGGGCTATCCGGGATGCCGAATAGACTAAAAGGACTTTTCAAAAAGCGTGCAAATTCGTTTGGCGTTTTTGTCACTATGTACGTTTGAAGCTGCATCAGATAAAAGGAGGCGATTTGTTGGCCTCTAAAAAGGATATTTATTGGTTTAAGTTCTCTTTCTAAAAGAGGATTATTATTGAAAACAGAATGGGTCTCGGAGCTTTGATCTAGTTCTTATTCATTTGATGTTTGGAATACAAAAGTGTCCTCGGTCAATTTTCAGAAGTCACTTGTTATACGTTATGGCATATAAAGGTGACTTATGAATATTGACTTCTGAAAATCTGATAATATAAGATATAATTTCTCCGGGATGCAATCATCCAAAAATTTTTGTAACATAATATTTAGATTATATATTTTCGCGACTTTTTCTTATATTACGTGACTTTTATGATAGTCAAATCGACCTTACATTAATCGTGAGGCATGTATTAAACAGAGTTGGAAGAAGTCGACATGCTTCGCTACTTTATCAACTGCTAGCGGAAATTTATCGTTTCCGAGACTCTAAATTATGAAGAGTAAAACCATTCGATGTGAATAGTGTTGGTATCGCATAAACTTCAGTATAGATATTGCGAGTACATAGAATATTTTTATCTCAAATGTTTTGAAAAATCAGATCCTTTGTTAACAATTATTTTCCACGTGATGGGTGCTGTTTGTTCTATACTTCTGAAGTTGTCTATATACAAATCCTGAACATGCGGGACGCATAATGCATTTCGCCCACTTCAGCTGCACTCCAAGCAACGGTGTTTCTGAAGATTTGTGTGGGTTCAACCTCCTTTCAAAAGCACAATTTCCGCCTTATTCTAACAATCTTAAAAACTCGTGTTTAATTTATTTTTTGCTTCCTCATAGAGGAAGCTTTGTAGTGGTTTCTCCAAAAAGGTTTTTTTGAACATATTTTATTTTATGAAGGATTTAAATTATTCGAGAATTTTCCCGGTAAAATTCTCTATTATTAAACCTCGAAAATTTTTAAGATCTGGGCCCGATCGGGTCGGGCGTTTCATTTTCAGTCTGGCGCTAGACAGTTTACCCTACCGGCGCCACATTTTTCCCGATCGGCGCCCTATAAAAATTTCTGCACGGGCTATTTCAAAATGTGTATTTCACAGTAGATAAAGAATTAAATTTTTCTTTTTTCTAATAAAATTGTTAAACGTCCTTTAAAATGTTATTTAAATTACTCTTATCCTATCTTAAAAAAGTGGTGTCACGAAAATGAAAAAAAAAAAAAAAATAATAAAGGTAGGAATGATAGAGATATGAAAGAATTCGAGAGAGTTTTATGAGTTTTAGAATATTTTATGGAGTTTAAAGGATTTTGAAGTTTGTCAGGTAATAGAGATGTGAAAGATATGAGAGATTTCAAGAGTTTAATGAATTTAGAATAGAGTTAGTATTTAGATAGTTTAGTTTCTTTTATTTAGTTTCAGAATCCTCTCTATCATATCTATTTCATCTTTCGCCTTAAACACATAGTGACATAGTGACTATTATACCCTCTAAAATCCTTTGAACTCTCTTAAAATGTCTCGAAAATCTTCAAAAAATTATTGTTGCAAACGGGTGTGATACTGTAATTTCAATTTCACTTTCACCTCACTTCAGGTCTTGTCAAAATTCACGGCGGATTAAAATTTTTTTTTCAATTTTGCATTTGTAAATTCATGACTTCCAAAAACCTCTTGAAATCCCTAAAAAATTTCTAAAAACCTCTTGGAATTTCTTCACATTTAAAAGTTCTTAAAATCTTTAGAAATCTTATAAAATTCCATGAAATCTTCAAAAGTTTTATAAAATATTTTTTGCAACAACCTTCGAAATCCTTTAAAATTCTACAAATTCGTTTAAAAATTATATATTTATAGAAATTCTTTTGAAATCCTTCAACAAAATTACCTAACAAATTTAAAATCCTTCAAACCTCATTAAATATTTTAAAACTCATAAAAATCTCTCGAATTATTTTTAAATTCATGAAAACATCTTAATATTCCCATCAGAAACTTCTTGACATTCTTTAAATTCTATGATAACTTTTAAAGACTCTTTACGTCCTTTAAAATCCACTAAAATTATTATAAATCTTGTTACAGTCAACAAAGTCCTGAAAATTCTATACAATCTTTTAAAAATAAGAAAATTCCTTAATTCTCTGAAACATTTAAAATCCCTAAAAATTCCTTATCTTTAAAAATTCTCTTGAAATTTCATGAATTCCATTAAAATTCCGCAAAATATCCTGAAATAACTTAAAATTCTACGAAATCTTTTTAAAATCCTAAAAATATTTAGAACTTCGTAAAAATCACTTGAAAATTGTTAAAATTCAGTAAAATTCCTAGAAATCTCTTGAAATACCCCTATAAAAAAGAGATGTAACGAAATGTCCCTAAAATCGTGGATATACTCTCTAAATTAGAATCAACAAAATTTCATTTACTTTTTAATGACTTGAAGTTGTAAGAAATTAAATAAATAATCGTCCGCGTAGCGCGCGTGTTAGTCGGCTATATAAATTTCATTAAAAATTTGGCATGAGTTTGACCGGGAATTAGAGAATATTTGCATTTCGTGGTTCGCCCTAATTGAGTAGAAGCTTGATGAATTCGCGACACGAAATTCCGAGAAGCGTTTCTCGCTTTATTATCATTATCATTATCGTTACCATTACCATTAATTTTACTCACGAAAACGGCATGTGTTCTGACGGTAATAATAATCTTGATTGTCTCTGGCCCACTCACGCCACTTTGCGCTGCTACATCCAATTACACTCGCGTAAGGCCGAGACTATGAGAGAAAAAGATGATGAGGAGAATGAAGGGATGGAAGGAAATTCTGCAAGAAGAGGAGTTGGAGGTTGCGAAGAAGGAGAAGCGGGGAGGAATTGATATTTTACGATAATGGTTTCAAGTTAATACCCGCCTGCTGCAATTACTTAGTGCTGCTATAAAGTCGGGCTTGTTTTGACGCTGGTCCAAAGGCTGTGGGCAATGTTTCATCCTCGCAGATTGTGGCTCGAAAATATTACGTGAAGGAGAAACATAATCAGTTTAAAATCGTGTTTTTATGCTTGTATTTGCACTCAACTTTAGA
This sequence comes from Synergus umbraculus, assembly GCA_900474325.1. NCBI lineage: Eukaryota > Metazoa > Arthropoda > Insecta > Hymenoptera > Cynipidae > Synergus > Synergus umbraculus. The sequence continues at coordinate 10,052 of UCOK01020055.1, forward strand.
GCAGTTTGGTGCCATTATTTACCAAATTCATGCACCACTGGAAAATTTAGATATCGCAGAATCAGTTTTACTCGATTTCTCTCGAAATATTTTGCTTATTAACTTGAAAAAATATATACACGTTGTAACGACTTGCTAATCTGATAAAGAATATCAGTCTCAATATAATACATCTGCCCTAACACGAAGGGTACATCGATCCCCAACCTCTCAAACCAGTCCTTGTCGGCTTAACTCTTTGAATCATGCCGATCGTAAAGCAAACCGGTAGGACCGCATGTTAAATAATTTTCTGCTCTCCATGCAAACACGGTCATATATACTTTTTTTATCTACTCGCATCGAGTAAATAAAACTCAGAATTTTGCAATCCTCTCAATACGGTCAATATAACGATAGTATCTCTCATCTTTTCATCTAAATTACAGACTTACAATTTATTAACGCATAATCATTATAAGAATAAGACGTCTTATTAAAATTCAGGGAGTAATTTAAGAGACACTGTAATTTAGCTTGATAGAACGGCAACCTTGTAGCTTCTCATTAATGATTCAGAACAAAGTAGGCTTGATGTTTAATAATCGCAATTCATGTAATGGGTCGTCTATATATTTTATAATGCTATTAGAGGGGAGGAAGGATTCAAAAGTATCTATTACTATTCACTGCTCTCAAACGGGGCTCCTTGCGCATGCAGCGCATGTTGGCTTCCCGCTGGAAAAATGCTACTATTGGTCAAAATTTGGCGCGTAATTCAAAATCGAATTAATTTAATTGTAGTTTGAATAGCGAGCGTAAACTTTTAACCAATGGGAGAATTTCTCTCGTGGTAAGCCACACCAATGCCCGCGCAGGGAGCCCCGTTTGAGAGCCCTGTTACTATTGGGGGGCGGGAGATTCGGTGGAATGTTAAGTAATATTCCGGCATCGAAATCCACCTAAAATCCCTTAAAATTTTTTAAACTTTCCGAGAACATATACAATTTTAATTAGGGGCTTATGATACATTGCCATAACAGCAACTTAATTTTCTCAACTTTATTTATGTCCGCTTTAATAAACCTTAAATTATCTGATATTATTTGAAATCCCAAGAAAATCAATTGAGAATAAAGATCGAAAATGGTAAAGAGTCTTACAATCTTTAAATCTTTTACACTTGGACTCCACTTTAAAGCACGTCTTGGTTATTCCTTTAATCCGATTAACGACTAGTGCGAGCCTCTTAGAAACGTAAACAAGTTCCGACATTGATAATACACCTACGAACCTCGCGGTGCACCTCGAGGTGGGCGAGGCACCTCTCACCGAGCCTCTCTGGACGCCTCAGTTGCCCTCATCACAATATGCAACCGAAGCAATTTCTAAGAACGCAATAACTCGGGACGCAATAATGCGGGGTTCGAGTGTAATGTCTTCTTTATATTTAGTGAAATTATTTGATTTAGAACGAAAAAAACAGATTAGAGAATCGCTTAATTCGTCCTGAATTGTTAAAAGTTACATTATAAAATCGTCTCTTCAGAGTGGAACTATGGACCAGTTGAGACGAGTTCCGTAGACTCCGAACTGACAACTAACCAAACTAACATAGAAAGCGCGAGAGGGCCAGAGAGGACCAATGCGAGACAGGGAGTAAAAGGGGCAGGCATCGTGCGAATAAATAAAGCTATCTCGGGTCGCGTTTATCATTTGCTATCCGAGCGTTCCTCGTAAATCTGCCTGCTGTCCGACCAACCAGCCGGGCAGGCAGCCTTCCTACCAGCCTGTCTGCTCCCAGTCGATAAGAGTCGGGTACAAGCAATATGCTGCATCTCACCCCCAGACTGGACTTCATGAGCGCAATTATACTTTACTGAACCGCACTCTTGACCTTTCTCGCGATTAAACAGTTTGCTTCCCTTCTCTTCTGACCGCGATTTTTTCATTGAAAAAGTAAACCATCAAATTGACTGAGATTATTTATTGTTCAAATCTAATTTAAATTCCTGGACAATTTTTAAATTTTATTTTAAAAAATCTTTTCAAATTATTTGAAATATCAAATTCCATGTCCGATTTTCTTTGGGCTACGTATACCTGTGTATTTTGACGCGATTACTAATATGATAGTGAAAATTTCAGAAAATATTATTTTCATGGTGAAATTATGAAAAAAAGAAATATAAAAATCATGGTTTTTTGCATTTATCTAAGTTAATATGCAAATTTAAAAAAAAATGTTTCAAACAAAAGTTATAGATCTCATCGAAATAGAAATTTTTTGATTTAAACATTTTTTTCTTCCAGTGATAGTTTCCGAGAAAATCAGAGATACATTTTCCTTTATCATTAACGTTGTCATTACCTTAGTCATTCCCTTTGCCATTCCCTTTCCAATTCCCTTTTCCATTTCCCTTTACCTTTCACCTTTTACCCTTTCGCTTTATCATTTTCTTTGCCATTTCCCTTCACCATTCACCTTTGCTATTTCCCTTTAACATTCACCTTTTCATTAAAAAAAACCCATAAACCATGGTTAAGGAGAATGGTAAAAGGGAAATGGCAATTGGAATGGTGAAGAGACATGGCAAATGGAAATGGTAAAGGGGAGTGACAAAGGAAATGATAAAGGGAAAGGGTAAAAGGTGAAAGGTAAAGGGAAATGACAAAGGGAGTTGGAAAGGAATGTTAAGGGAATGATAATAGGAAATTGCAAAGAGAATAGTAAAGGGAAAGGGTAATGGTAAAGGGAAATGGTAAAGGGAAATGATCAAAATAATGCTAGAGGGAAATGGTAAAGGGAAATGGCAAAGGGAGTAGCAAAGGGAATGATAAAGGAAAGTATATCACTGATTTTCTCTGAAACTATCGCTCGCAGAAAAAAATGTAATTCGTAAATTAAAAATTCTCGAATATCCTTCATTAGTTTTCGAGAGAATATAATGGCAGAATATTCGTGAAAAATATATTTTTCATCAACTTTTTAAATCATGTAAACATCATCAGCAGTAAAAAGTCGCTCTCAACATCTGTCCTCACCTAAAATCACTTTTGTCGACATTTAAATCGTCGTGTTTCGCAATAACAAGACAACTCTCGACATTCTCATATTGGCGCTTCTATTTTAGTTAGCTTGGTTCTGGCGTTCCAGCGGCCACATTTCGGCCGGAGAAACGAACTGAAAAGGGGTGAAAAGGGGGCGGAGGTTATATATACGATCCAGTAAATTCTTTTTACTGCCGGTTAAATCAGCGTGAGATGAAAGGCAGAGGATCGCGCGATAGCGGTGGTATTAATGCGGTCGAGCATTAGACACATCGAGTTGCGCAGCATCTCTTTGATCCGCTTAGGATGCTGCAAGTCACTACGTCAAAGTAATCCTGCTGTAGATTACTTTCAGACTTTCAGTGTATATGTATCCCAGAATCGGCACCATGTTTCGCAAAAGTACAGGATGTTCACTTGTGAACGAATGTTTATAGAATCTCGGGAGTCTCCCTGTCTCTTTTACTACAAGGGGTACATTATTTTTCCAAGCATGTCGGATGACGCCTTAATGCTTGCGGAATGGTTCAGCAATTGAAATTTTATTAACACGCATTCTGAAAACACGATTCACATAACGATTTTTTAGGATTAAGGATGAACGACGTGAATTTTGCCGTGAAGAGTGGGGATACCTGTAGAAATGAGAAAGACAGACTCATGTTTCTCTCCCTCACTCCTTCGGGACGCAACTTGTGTCTGTAGATCACCTAAAAATTGGTGAAAAATAGGTGAATAATAAAATTCCTCGCAATTCTTAGAATTCTTTTAAAATATCTTAAAATTATTTGGAATTCCAGGATAACATTCAAAATTCCTTAAACCCCATAAAACTCTTAAAAACCTTTTGAAATTCTTTGAAATCTTTTGAAATTCTTAGAAACCTCTTCAAATTTCTTCAAATTTCAAAACATAAAATCTCTGTTAAAATAGCTAAGAATTCTTAAAAGTCTCTTAAAATTGCATAAATTCCTTTTAAATTGCACGAAATATCCTAAAATCTCTTAAAATACAAAACTCGTTAAGATTTCTTAAAACTACCGACAATCTCTTGCAATCCATTAAAATTTCTAGAAAACTCTTGAAATTTCTCTCTAAAACAATGATGTAACTAAATGTCCCTAAAATCTTGCATCCATTATTGTTTCAAACCTGCTCTCTGAAGAATCACTGAAATTTCGTTGCTTTTTGAATGACTTGAAGTTGTAAAAAGTAAAATCAATAATCGTGCAAGTCAAAAAAATCTAAAAGGATTCTAAAAAAATCAAAAGAACTTTAAAAGAATCAAAACGAATTCTAAGTGAATTAAAAATAATTTTAAATAATTTAATATCAAGATGAATTTAAAGTATTTGGAGGGATTTCTAGAAATGTAAACCAATTTAAAAAGTTTCTAACAATAAGAAATTTTCCTTAATTTCAAAAAATTTTTAACTATTTTTTTTTTAAGAATTTCAAAAGAATTCAGAAAATTAAAAAAATTCTTAAAAATTGCAAGTTTCAAATAAAACTATTTTCAGTTATCAAAGATTCAGAAGACTGACTTTCCTAATTATTTTCATTATCGGGTGAGTGGTGTGAGTTGCGCCTCGAGGAGTGGGGATGCAGTAGAAATGAGAAAGACAGACACATGTTTCTCTCTCTCACTCCTTAGAAGCGCAACTCAGGTTTGCAAATCTTTATATAATTTTCATAAATTACTCAATATTAACGGTATGAAAAAATTTCAGAGAAAGCAAAACGCCTGTGTTTCTTTTTATCAGAGAACACTCTCACTCGTTTACACGACTCTGCTTTCTACATACAATTCGCTTTGATTCTTCCCGCTTCAAAGTCATTTTACGCTCAAGCCTTTCAGTTTCTCTTGCTATCTTATCTTGTTTCTTCTTTGTCGACCACTGTGGCTCATGAGATAAACACACCTAACGAAATGGGCATCGCCTGTTTGGTGTTTGTACCAAGTGTAATCTTGCACTTAAAGATAGAAACTTTCACGAATTGCCAACAAGATCGAGAAGGAATTGCTGTACTTTAACAGGAATTTATTTCAAACTACTCGGTTATATTATTGACTTCAGTTTATGTGCTTCAATTCTACGTTACTCAAAATAGTAAAACGAGTATTTGATATCTCCTCAAAAACACCTGAAATTACATATATCTATATGGTAAACCATGATGTGAATGTAAAATACTAGACAGTTTAGTGTGGAGGCATTAGAAATTTAATAATTTAAAATATTAAAATATACAAAATACAATTCAAAGTTTTAAAAGTATCTTTTGTAAAATATGATAAAATTTTTATATAGTTTGCTGCGTTCTTTAGCCAGATTCTGTCAATTCAAAGAAAATATCAAATACCTACTTCCTGTTGATTTATAAACATAAGATACACCTTAAAAAAACATTTTCGTGAACATAACAATAACATTTGGATAAGGCGTTACACGAGAATTTCTGTGGTTGTATATTCGCTTGGAAGTTCTTACAGAGCATAAATTCTGCAAAAGGAGCCAGCGATGTTCCTTCCACGGCCCATAAACGTTTAGGTTTAGTAAGTGAATGCCATTTTGCAAAAATGCCGTGATCGATAAACGTGTTCATTATCGAAGACAAGCAAGGGAGAGCAGCAGTAACATTTGGAATTCTACTGCCTTTTCTTCTGGTGTGGCCAATTTCTCGTAATCATATGCAAACGTGGCTATAAAGTGGCAGCTTGGCAATACAAGAGGCTTACGAATCGGCATCGTGTGGACCTAAAATGAAAGTCCAATTCTAAAGTATGGCGTTGTTTACTCCAACAACATACAAGTATATCCCAGGTTACGATTAGCATCACGTAGGTCTGAGGGCAAATTCCAAAAGTAGATAAAATATTACTCGCACTGCGTGTAGAGATATCTTATAGAAAAATGTACTCCGGAGAATGTTCGCGAAACCGAGAATATTCCCCAAAACATTCTCGCAAAACAATATTCTCGAGAATGTTTGAGGAATTCATAAGATTTCAAAGAGATCTTTGACGATTGAAAATGATTTTGAAACATTTACAGAGATTTAAAGTTGATTTTTCAACATTTCACAGATTTAAAAAAATAGTACAAGGATTTTAAATACTATATTAAAAAAGTGGTGAACCGAAATATTTTGAAAATTTCACATACATTATTGTTGCAAATCTGAGATTGGCTTTTGAATGACTTGAAGCTATGTAAGAAGGAAAACAATAATCACGCACATGTTGGTATGTTGATCTCTTTAAATTTTATAAAAAACCTTAAAATTCTTCACAATTTAATAAAATTTATAACTTTTTAGAAAATTAAAAATTTTTTTAGTTTAAAAAAATTTTTTAAATTCGTTAAAATTTGAGAAAACATCTAAAAATTCTTAGAAATTCTCAAAAAATTCCATAAAATCTTTAAGAATTCAATTAATTTTATGAGGTTTCAAATTAAATTTAAATTTAATATAGAAAATTAAAGTTTTTTAAACTCGTTAAAATTTGTGAAAACAGCTAAAAATTCTTAGAAATTCTCAAAAAAGTTCGATAATATTTTTAAGAATTTTGAAATCCGTCAATAAAATTACCCCACAAGCTTTAAATCCTTCAAAATCCATAAATTATTTCAGAAATTCCACGAAATATCCTGAAATTCCCTAAAATTCTACGAAATCGTTTTAGAAATCCTAAAATTGCTATTGCAAATCAGATTGGCTTTTGAATGACTTGAAGTTGTATAAGAAGGAAAAAAATTATCGCGCACATGTTGGTTTGCTGATCTCTTAAAATTTTACAAAAAACTGAAATTCCTTAAAATTAGAAATCTCGTAAAATTCCATGTAATCTTCTACGAGTTCACCAAATCTTTGAAATATCATAATAAAAATCCCTTCAATTCTCTGAAAATCATTTAAAAATCGTTAAGTTCCTTACAATATGTTAAAATCTCTTAAAATTCCTCGAAATTTCATTAAAAAATTGTTAATCTCTTAAAACACTACAGAATTTTTAAAATCTCTCAAAAAACCTTCCAAATCCCTTAAAATACTAAAAAATTATTTAGAAATTCTAAAACTCTTTGGAATTTAGTCAAAATTACTTGAAATTGATCAAAATCCCTTGAAATTCTTAGAAAACTTTTGAAATTCCTCTCTAATAAGAAAAGTGGTGTCACAAAATGTGTCGAAAATCTGGCATACATTGTTGTTGCAAATCTGATTGGCTTTTGAATGACTTGAAGTTGTAAGAAGGTAAATAAAATAATCGCATAGTAAATAATCAAGGTAAACATAATAATAATGTAAAAAGGTAAACAAAAAAAGTGCTTGTTTACTATAGCGATTTTAAAAACATTTCGAAGATATACAAATATCTGAAAAAGATTTCAATAACTCAAGATTCGCGCAAAATTCTCGAAAAGGAGAATATTCTTGATAAAATTTCTGGGAAAGCTCTCCTACTTTTCGTTTTCGAGAATTTTAAAAATCTAGTCATACTCACCTTTAGCACCTTGAGACTTACAGCTTGACAAGCAATTTCCCTTTTCTCATTTCACAAGATCATATGAAATTCTCCAAACACGATAAATTTTCCTTGCTTGTATATCGCTGCCATTTTATCTTACCCTAAAGATGAAAGTGCGCAGCGGTCTCACGAATCATATACGAAAAAAGATCCCATATCTTCTATTTTATCATATCTCCTCACTAAACCATTTACTTTGGCATTTTGTTAAATTAAAAAAGCGTCAATCGCTACAAAATGGAAAATTTATTATTCATAAACAGTCTGCGAAGATTTGATTTGTTTTGTTGCACTTAAGACAAGGTTAAGAAGTAAAAGATAAAATACGAGATAAAAAGTGACATATCCTTATTGCTTTATTTTCATTTTTAGAAAAGTAGAATATAATATAATACACTTCTTCTTAGTTATAAAAGATAATTTCTAACTTTAGATATAAGTGAGAAAATTTCAGAGACATCTAATTTTACAGTATGTCATCTTTCATCCATTTCTCACACATTACGAGATAATAAGTATTGTAACTCTATTTGCAATAAATGCCAGAGTCAATACAGTACACTTGCGCCAGATTTTATTATCGATGCGGAAATTGGGAAATATTCTGGAACGATGCCACGCAGACAGGAATGATATTCAGTTCAAATGCTTTTGCAAAATGGTCCAACGTAAAAAATCGAGTTAAGTAGATATAAACTATGCTTATCATATCTCGCGAATAAAACAATCGTAAAATAATTATTGAGTCGTATTTCAATGTGAGAAAGAACAAGTATATGGAAATTTCTCATTTTATAGTCTAGATAGCAGGGCACTTTATCCTGAGAATTTACGCCAGTGATGGCAATTGAGACATAATAGTATTGAAATTTGTTCCCCATTTCCAATATATAATAATTGACTTCGAACAGCCAACTTATTTCTGTGGAAGAGGCACAGAAATGATCAGTTACTATCGCGTCATCAATTAACCATAAAGATACGAGATACGTCGTTCTTTGCGGTGATACAAACTCGTTAACGAAGACTAAGATCGATAATCGATGCTAATCTGTTAAACAAGAAGTGGTTAATGACAGGCGTGAAAACGCAATCCAAGAAAAGATCTGTTAATGTATTTACAGTTAGAGAAATTTTCAACAGTAAAACGTATAATTATTTGGTTTAATATCCCTACAGAAATTGCTTTATTTAGTCCTACTTAAACGAAACTTTATATGGTTTAACGAAATTGCATGAAATTTTAAATAATTTTCAGAGATTTAGCGATATATCATAGGATATTAAGTTATTTTAACGACTCAATGGATTTCAAGGGATAAACAAGATTTGATTGGATTTTCAGGAATTTTAAGGGATTTCATTAGACTTCATGTGATTTTAAGTAATTTTATGGCATTTGATGGTATTTTGAGAGATTCTAAGTAATTTTAAGTGACTTTAAGATATTTTATGAGATATTAAGTCATTTTAAGGACATTTATTTCCAGAAATTTTTAAGGATTTGGTGAGATTAAATTGAAATTTCAAGAATTTGATATTTAAAAGGATTTCGAAGATTGTAGTAAAGTTTTAAGGGATTATATGAGATTTTTCTTATTTTTAAAAGGTTTTGTAGAATTTTAAGAATTTCAAGGAATTTGATAAGATTTCTAAGGATTTTAAGAGATTTTTGCGAATTTTAACTTGGATTTAAAGAGATTTATGATTTTAACGGTTTTTGTGAGTTGAAAAGGTTTCTGAATGTTGTAATATATTTTTCAGGAATTTTAAAAGAAGTGAAGTTATTTTAATAATTTTCAAAATATTTTATGGAATTTTTAAGAATTTTGTGAAATTTTATGAGATTTCCAATAACTTTAAGGAATTTTATGATTTTCAGAATATTTTATAGCATTTTAAGGATTTTGTGGAATTTCATAAAATTTTTAATAATTTTAATATATTTTAAAGTACGTCTAGGGACTTTAAATGTTATCGTATAATTTACAGAATTTCAAGCAGATTCTAAGAATTTTAAGACGTCTTCACGAATTTTAAAAGAATTCAAAAGACTTCTATGAGTTTTAGAATATTTTATGGGGTTTAAGGGATTTTAAAGTTGTTAGATAATTTTATTGAATTCTGTAATTTTTAAAAGATTTTATAGAATTTTTAATGATTTCATGGAATTTTGTGTAATTTTTTGTAATTTTAAAAAATATCAATTGATTTTTTGAAATTTAAAGGTATTTCATATAATTTCAAAAGATTTTTATATTTAATTTATATTTATATATTATGTTAAGGGTTATAATGATAGGTTGTAGAATTTTAAGGAATTTTATGGAACATCAAGGAATTCAAGGGATTTTTTACGGGATTTCGTGGAATTTTAAACAAATACTTGTAAGATATTTTACGGGATTAAATTAACTTATTTAGAGGACTTTCATGAGATTTCATGACATTTCATGGGATTTTTAATAATTTTGAGGGATTTTACGATATTTTGGGGATATTTAGTGATTTTAAGGACATTTAAGCATTTCAAGGGATTTTACGGAAATTCAGTGAATTTTCAGGAATTTTAAGATTTTTAATCAGATTTCGTAGAACTTTGTGTAATGAAAAAATAATTGAGAAGTTTGAATTCTTGCAATATAAAATCTTGCAATTCTTGATCTAATTTCAGGAATCTCCATAAGTTTCCTAAAATTCCTTAAAAAGCCTTTATTATCCTTCAAAATTTGGTGAAATTCCTTCAAATTTCGTAAATTGACTTGATATTTCTTAAAATCACTTAAAATTATTCAAAATTCCATTAAGTTTCATTGCACCTCTTAAAATAACACAAAATTCGATGAATTTTCATTAAATTATTGAAAAATCCTGAAAATCCAATATAATCTCACCAAATCCTTTAAAATTTATGGAAAAATATGTCCTTAAAACTTAATATCTCGTAAAATACCTCAAAGTCGCTTAAAATTACGTGGAATCTCCCAAAATAACATCAAATCCCATAAAATTACTTAAAATCCCATGAAATCTTATGAAATCACTTAAAATTCCTGAAAATCTAATGAAATCTCGTAAATGCCTTAAAATTCCTGGAATTTACTGTTTCACATTGTAATTTTTACAAAGAAAATAGCAGAGTTTACAATTTTCTTAGCCAAAATTACAACTTTAAATAGTAAAAATAAAATGAATTAAAAAATTTTAATTTACTAAATTCCAGGAAAAATGTATTCATAGCGCATGTTAACTATTTTAAATGGTAAATTCAGCCATTTTTTTTCCGTGTGGTAAAATTTTTAAAATGTTTTTGCTACTTTTCATTTTTGAGTCCCTATACAAATAATAATAAAGCAAGTTTAAATTCTTAGACCTCCATCTTAAGGACAGATATTCGTTCTATACCCAGAGGAACTCAGGAATCCGAAATGTAAATCTTTTCCCTTTGCAATCTGAATTTATCGTTTTCCGAGTCATAACGTTTTAAGACTTCTTTCCACGGATCGTGACACGAACTTTTAGATGGGCCCTCAAGAATCGGCAAACGTAAAACGGAAACCATTGCACCTGGAGGTAGTACGATGGAAGAGGTGTGTGCTTCGAAGTAATACGCGAGTCACGTCCTCTGCACGTCTCGGATTAGACTCGGTAAGAAACTTTCGGACGACTTGGCGAACATTTCCTGCTCGTTGATCGCCCACTTCTTCGTTCAAAGCCTGACGTTATTTTCTACCAAGGTTTACTTTTAGCAAGATATCCAAACGCACTACATAAATTCTCAACGAACACACAGAGATCTAAAGTTCGATTTCTTATTTTCACAATGAATATATCATTCATGATATGTATCATAGTTCCACAATCCATACTTCGTATAATATCTTTAATATCTTTATTACCTTTAATTAACGACACATTGTTAACACAAATTAGTTTACATTATCATCCATCAATCAAGCACCCTGGAAAATAAATAAGTGAGGCATTTCTGAGAAAAATTTTATCAAATGGTGATAACATCCGACAGAAGTGACATTTGTAAATACAGCATAAGTGACTAATCGCATCTCTAATTCGCCTAGAGTGGAGTGCCTGTCGAGCAGTTTCTGATTTATACTGAGGCTAACGATCGTTTTGACGTAGGCGCGCGAAGATACATAAATCGCGAAGCTAATCTCTGTCGCTGATCGCGCAATCAGCGACTAGATCAGCATATAATCTATTTTGTAGGCCGAAAATATACAAGAATTAGGTGCAGGGCATATAGGAGGCACAAGAGGTATCTATAGAATTATAGATGCACATGACTAGGAGGTAGGATATAGAATAGGATATAGGATAGGTGGAAGTTCGATTCGGGGCGAAAGGGAAGGATTAATGGTGCAGGCGGGACACTCACGACCATAAATCGCCGCGTGGCCAGGAATTACCGGCTCGCAACTTACAAAATATGACGGTCTCATAAATTCAAGTCCGCTAGCTTACGCGCCTCCATCGACTATCTCGACTATAGAACTACAACCACAGGAAGACTATTGGGACCTTGTAGCAACGAAATATAGGATTATTTATATAGTTGAAAGTATCATGCGCGAAATTCCGTTATAAATAGTGAAATTGCTTTGATATTATTTTCAATTTATAATTATTGATAATATAGTTTCAATGGAATTTTTATAGATATATGAGGACTTGTTCCATTTACTCTAGAAAACTTTGACACCATTTTCTATCAGAGGGACCAAAGAAAAATACCCAAAAAATAAATACCAAATTTAAATGTTCAGAATTTCTATACTCTCCTCCATTTATTTTAAAAAAGAGATGCTACCAATATATAATCGAACACATTGTTGTCGAAAGCCTGATTGGTTCCTTTGGAAATTGCCTCGGAAATTGCGTGAAGTGATTGTAGAAAATTTAAAAGGGTTACAAAGAATATGTAAGGACTTCCCAGAGCTTTCAGAAAATTAAAAAAATTATAAGATATCCTAAAGGAAATTCAGAGATTTTAGTGTATTTTAAGAGATTTTAAGTGCTTTTAAGGAATTTAAGAGGGTTTCAAGAATTTTTAAATGATTCTAGGGAATTTAAAAGGATTTTAGAGATTTCAAGTGATTGTAAGGAATTTAAGGAAATTTCAAGAAATTTTAAGTGATTCTAGAGAATTTAAAAGGATTCCCAAAGAATTTAAGGATTTTCCAGAGCTTTCACAAGATTAAAAAAGTTATAAGATGTCGTAAAGAATTTTAAGAGATTTCAGTGAATTTTATGAGATTTCAAGTGATTTTAAGGAATTTAAGAGGATTTCAAGATTTTACATTAATTGGCACATTTTATTAATTTTTTCAAAGGATTTCAAATGATAATGAAAATTTTTAAAGGATTATAAAAGAACTTCCAAGAATTTGAGGATTTTCAAGAATTTTCACAAGATTTTAAATGACTTTAGGGAATTTTAAGATATCTTAGGAGATTTTACAAGATTTCAAAGATGTCAAGATTTTCTAAAGGATTTTCAGAGATTTTAAGTGGCTTTATAGGAAGTTTAAAGCGATTTCGAGACATTTGAAGTGATTTTAAAAAGTTTTTAAGAAATTCCGAGAAAAAATCATAATACTTTCAGGACTTTCAATTATTCAAAAATATTTGTAAATATTTTAAGGGATTTTTAAAACGTGCCAAAGGATTTCTAAATATTTCAAGTGGTTTTAAGGAATTTAAGAAGATTTCAAGAACTTTTATGTGATTCTAGGGAATTGAAAAGGATTTTCGATATTTCAAGTGATTCTAAGGAATTTAAGGAAATTTCAAGATCTTTTGTAGTTTTTAGCTTCTTATCTTCGCTTAAGAAATTAACTCTAACATTCTCACTTTCCATTATTTAAACTAAAGCAGAATAAAATTCTCACGGTACAATGCATCATCTCACTGCTTTTGTCAATAATATCGTGTAATTCAATGAAAAAAAACAATCGTTAAAATATTGCAAGCTTTCTGCTTCTCAATTAAAAATTTCACTCGAAACATTATATATTTCTTGAAATAAGGAATAACACACACTTTTTGTTTACATAAACCGTTCATAAATAATAAGATATAAATGTCTGTATTTGTCAAGTGTCCGCATTATGTTTGTTTACTTTATTATTCTATTGTGTCGTCATCATGATGAGATATGCTCTCTTATGTATATATATGTAAATAGAATGTCATGCGTGCATCTTTCTCAATAATTTTAAGAAAGTAAAATGTGTCGAAGAAGATTTTATAAAATTTGAAAAAAATTCTTCATATTTTGTTTCTTGAAAATTTTGAAACTCTTTTGGTTTCTTTTGTAATCTCTTTAAAATTCCTAAAAATTTCTTGAAATCTCATAAAATATTGTACCTTGAAATTTTATTTTGAATAATTTAAAATATTAGCAAATCAAAACGCGCGCTACGCGCACAATTGTTTCCGTATTTTGCTGAAAATATTAGTTTTAAAGATTTTTAGGGTTTTTATAACATTTTGTAGAATTTTAAGGTACTTCAGGATATTTCGCAGAATTTTAACGGAATTCATGAAATTTTAAAAGATTTTTTAAAGCTAGGGAATTTAAGAGGATTTAAAATATTTTGAAATTTTAAGGAATATTAACAGGTTTCCAAGCGAGATATCTTTAGTTTAAAAACAAGAAGCCGGAGAAAATATACATGGTGCCTGAGGTACGGTCGATAAATAGTGACGTCATCGTTTACCATTTTACATTAAATTCTCGTTAATTCTTTAGAAATCCATTATTTACTACAAGCATTTGAGAACACTTGGAATCCCTTAAAATGCCTTGAAATTCCTCAAAGTCACTTAAAATCTGATGATATCTTTTTTTGGCAAATATGTAACTGAAAATAGGGTTTATAACGACAATTTTTCAATGTAAAACTAACTAACTTTATTACCGGTACTCAGATATTTTTTCATTTTTATACAATGAGTAAATGTTTCGCAGGAAATAAAATGCTGTAATAAATAGCTCATTAAATGTCTTGTCGCTTGTGATTTTCTGCCTGACGGAAGAGAAACTTTTGTAATAGACCTCACTAAACGACTGTTTGGTTATTCGCTATACTACTTCCTGAAACTATAGTGTCTATTTAGATAAATGAAAACCAGAATCGAGTTTATAATTTTGCTGGGAAATCTACTAATCCAATTGTACTGACTATTGCAATAATACTTGTTACTAATTAACAAAATTTTGCAAGTAGAATCGACAGATAAATTATGTATAACTCGATTGGCTACTTTTCGTTGCGTGCACGAAAATACAGTTATTTAGATCGATTAAAATGGCGTCGATTACCCGACCCATAATTACGATACGCCGTAATTGAGCCGTGTCGTGCCAATGTTGCAATATCGAATAAGTTGCAGAATATTTTCCGTGCAAAACGTGTCCCGAGTCGCGAGCCGAATAAAATTGATGCTCGAACCGCGAACCCATTGCGTAATAATCATTTATTACGATGAGCAATCATTTGCCTATTGATTTTATGCATTTCACGGTGAAACAGTTCTGGTTTTGCCCCTTCGAGTGAATTTTACCTTCCATCATTTATAACTAAATTACCTGAAATATATGATATTGTAAAATATTTCATTCTCATCCAACCATCTATAAACAAAGCATGATTTTAATTTCAATTAAAGTTATAAAATTGTTATTTTGCTTTCCCTGTAAAATACATCAAGAAGTATGATATGGAAATGATTTATATTTTAATTTTAAGTACACTATTAAAAGTGTTTGTGACTTTAGAACACAATATGAAATGCAACGTAAAATTGTAATAAATAACCTGTAGGAAAGAATAATAAAATACGATTTGCTTAACGTTTTTCATGTAATGAATTTTCACGTTTAGATCACGTTTCTGGGTTTCTACTTATTTATATACGATTCAATTTTTTAGTTCACAAAAAAGCACCAACATAATTTCAAGTTATAAAATATTTATTTTACTTGTATAATATACATATAATAGAAAATAATAAAATACATAACTGAACTTTAATACCATATTTCCGCTGTTATCTTTACACACACTGCTTTTTAAAACTCGGAAAGTTTAAACTGTAATGACAAACAGTAAACCTACTCTCTGGAATGGGAAAATTATCGCATTGGTGAAAATACGACATATACACTTTGGCCGTGAGCCTAACTCGTTACCATTTACAATGCTATCTCGAAATAAAAAGTATCTCGTATTTCACGTCTTTGTATCTCTTTAACGACTCCACGACAGGCGTAATCGACTGCTAATCGAGCACTAATGTTTATGCCTGCCTGAGGCATGACGGGTATGACTGTCATAAAGTTTCTTGCAATACAATAGTAAAAAGATTTAAAAAATGAGAATGTAATAATAATGGACGTTGGTACTAATTGACGGTTTGCCAGTTCCAAGACTCGCGTGAAAGTCTTGCCGGAAGCAGCATCGCCTTCAAGAATGGAACTCGATTCTCCTCCCGATGCCATAATTGACCAGTTTATTATCGTTCTGTTGGACGTATGGAGCTCCAGCGCCGAGTCTCAATTACCGCTGTCAGTTATCCAACTGATAACGAATGGCAATTTCAGGCGCAACAACCAAGTACTACTGTCAATTTTCATTTTATTTCCAGCTCGCCCCAATATCACTTTTAATCGATAAAGCGAAACAGTTTCAAATAAAGAGCAATTACCATTCTTGATAACGCGACTGACCTGTTTCACTTATTATTTCATATTTATTTTCATTAAACCATTTTTATGTAAAAGATGCATGAAGACAGAGGAGGGTTTCAGTTTTAAGTCGAAATCTTGTAAACATGTAATTTTATAAGTAAATAATAATAATTATTTACTATTACTAGCAATTATGATCCGCGCACTCTGCGTGCGATTAATTTCTCGTTTTTGCACACATTTTGCTAGTAGAAAAAATAATTGAGAAGCTTTAATTCTTGAAATATAAAATCTTGTAATTCTTTATCTAACTTCAGGAATCTTCATAAGTTTCCTAATATTCCTTAAAATGCCTTTTTTATCATTCAAAATTTGGTAAAATTGCTTTAAATTTCGTAAATTCACTTGATATTTCTTTAAATTACTCAAAGTCCCATGGAATCTGATTAAATCTCTAAAAAAAATTCTTGAAAATCCGCTGAAATTTCTTAAAATACCTTGAACTCCTCAAAAGTTCTTAACATTAATAAAATATATGATATCATAAAATCCCTTAAAATTATTTAAAATTCCATGAAATGTCAGGAAATATCTCTTAAAATTCATGAAAATCCAATGAAACCTCGGAAAATACCTTTAAAGTCCTCAAAATAAGTTAATATCTCGTTACATATCTTACAAGAATTTAAAATTCCATGAAATTCCATAAAATCCCTTGAATCCCTTAAGGGCATGTATGACTTACCCGATCCCTACTTTACCAACATTTTTTTCTCTGCAACGTTACTTCTACAGTTATTGAGATATAAAATTGAAAATTTCTAAAATTAAAGAAAATTTCCTAAGGTATGTTTATCTGGTCTTACATTTTTTTTTAAATGTCAATATTTAGGACCAGATAAACGTACCTTAAGGCTTTAGCATCAATTTTAGAAATTTTCAATTTGATATCTCAATAAATGTAAACGTAGCGTTGCTGAGAAAAAAAAATTACGGTAAGGTGGGGATCGGGTAAGTCTTACATGGCCTTAAAAGTCTTTAAAATTACTTAAACCTGGAATTCCTTTCAATTTCATAAAATCACTTGATATTCCTTGATATTCTTTGATGTTCCATAAAATTCCTTAAAATTCCACAACGTAACTATCGCTATAACCCTTAAAATTACACAAAATTCCATGAAATTTCGTTAAATTATTGACAATTCTTGAAAATCAAATATAATCTCACCAAATCCTTTAAAATTTATGCAAATAAATGTGCTTAAAATTACTTAATTATCTCGTTAAATATCTTAAAGTAGCTTCTATTACTTAGAAGCTCCCAACATATCATCAAAGGCCTTAAAAATACACAAAATTCCTTGAAATTTCAATATAATCTAACCAAATTCTTAAAAATTTCCGAAATAAATGTCATTCAAATGACTTAATACCTCATAAAATACCTTGCTTAGAATTACTAAGAATCTCCCAAAATACCATCAAATCCCATAAAATTACTTAAAATCACATGAAGTCTTATGAAATCCCTTAAATTTCCTAAAAATCCAATGAAATCTCGTAAATCCCTTGAAATCCCTTAAGATGTTAAAATAACTTAATATCCTATGATATATCGTTAAATCTCTGAAAATTATTTAAAATTTCATGCAATTTCGTAAAACCTTTTTAAATTCCTTAACATTATTCAATATTCTAGAAAATCTCATTAAATCTCTTAAAATACTTTAGAATCCAATGAAACATCATAAAATGCCTAAAAATCTCTTAAAAGTCTCTCAAATTACTTACAATTCTACAAAATAGATAGACAAATAAATTAAAACTACTTTATAAGCCCATAAAATCTCATAATTCTGATAGTAACTGATCTGCAAATATACGAATACATATAATATATTAAATATTAATATATTTAAAAACTGATATAAGAAAACGCATGGAAAGTTTACTATAAGTAATCTATGTAATTTTTCAAATAATATTTACTAATCTGAGATATATATTTTGAAATGTTTATTTGCTTCATTAATAGTGTTTTTTTCACCATCAAACTAATTATTTTTATTATAGACTGAAGATAGTTTTCAAATTAGATACATTCACAGAAACTTGAAATCTCATTAAATTCTTTAATATCATTTAAATTATCTTGAAATACTTAAAAAGGACATTTTAATACTTTAAAATATTAAAATTTTTTAATAATCATATATAGTTATATAAAGTACCTATAATAATTTTTTCTCGGAATTTCTTAAAAACTTTTTTAAATCACTTCAAATCACTCGAAATCGCTTTAAGCTTCGTTTAAATCTCTGAAAATCCGTTAGAAATTTTCAATATCATTTGAAATCCTTTAAAAAAATTAATAAAATGTTTAACTTAATATAAAATTTTGGAACTCCCCTGACTTCTTTAAATATTCTTTAAAAAAATATTCCAAGAAATATATATAAAGTTTGGAGTGAAATTTAAACTGACAAGCAGAAAGCTTGGAATATTTTAACGATTTTTTTTTCATTGAATTTCATGATATTATTGACAAAAGCAGTGAGATGATGCATTGCATCGTGAGAATTTTATTCTGTGTTAGTTTAAATAATGGAAAATGAGAATGTAGAGTTAATTTTTTAAGCGAAGATATAAAGCCACAAATTACAAAAGACGATATAGTATAAAGGTGAAAAGGCAAACTGTAACATAAATCACAAAAGGGACTAGATGAAGCTCATGTATATTTTATGGGGAATTGAACTCCATCTGCTTGGTTCACCCCTTGGCCCTGTGCACATCCATAGTGCATTTCTCTTTCTAATCTACTCCACACGGCAACGTTTGCCATAAATTCAAGCGTTAACGGGAAAACCCACTTGATTCCTCGTTAAGTCTGTCCTTTCATAGAGCACGTAGCAAAGGTATATATATTCGTGAGATTCGAGAAAGTAACCGATTATCGAAGACATCGATCGAGCTATAAGATCGTTAGACCAGCCTTTTCCACGGGCAAGTTAAGAAGGTCACTTCACTGTTTGAACAGTGAAACTCCGTCTCTATAACGTCATTAGGATCTTCATTGAGATTCCCGTCCGGACTACAAATCGAGACTTTAATGATATCGCTCTAGATAGTGGAGTCTTACAAGAAGAAGCAGTATAATTAGATTAGCTCGCTAAATGGTTTGGAAACTTTTTCAACCGTGGGAAATCAAGATAATTGTTGTAAATTCTTTCTGCAACTTCCAACTATAAAACTGAGGAAAAACTGTGAAATTATTATTTAACTATATACATACTATTTATGATTATATTACTTTCATGATTTTTATTAACTAAAGATTTAAATGGATTGTAAACAATTACAAGAGTTTTTAGTAACTTTAGTCAATTTTAAGAGGTTTAACAAATTTTAAAGAACACTAAAACAATTTTTATTGCCAAATTACATTAAAATTTTAAAACCATTTTTAAATGTTTTGAAATTCCTTAAAATCACTTGAAATCTTTAGAAATCCTTTGACATGTTTTAATATCTCTGAAATTTCTTAAAAATTCTTAAATTTTTTTATGTTTTTTTAAAATCCTTTGATAATTGTGACCTTCATTAAAAGTCACTTACAATATTTACAAATATTTAAAAATAATTGAGTCCTGAAAGTATTATGATTTTTTTTAAATTCCTTAAGGGCATGTATTACTGACCCGATCCCTACCTTACCGATATTTTTTTCTCTGTAACGCTACGTCTACATTTATTGAGATACCACATTGAAAATTTCTATATTTGAAGCTAAAGCCTTAAGGTACGTTTGTCTGGTCCTAAATATTGACATTTAAAAAAAAAATTTTTTTCAAAAATTTTTTTTAATTTTTACAAAAATTTAAGACCAGACAAACATACATTAGCATATTTTCTTCAATTTTATAAATTTTCAACTTGATATCTTTATAAATGTAGACGTAGCATTACAGAGAAAAAAATGTCGGTAAGGTAGGGATCGGGTAACTAATACATGCCCTTAAAGACTTTTTAAAATCAATTGAAATCTCTCGAAATCGCTTCCAGACTTCCTATAAAACCACTTAAAATCGTTTAAAATCCTTTAGAAAATTTTTTTAAATCTCTTGAAATATCTGTAAATTGCCTAAAATCATATCAAATCTTGTGAAAATTCTTGAAAATCCTTCTTGAAAAATGCTTGAATGTTTTTTTTACAATCTTTTAAAAATTTTCAATATAATTTAAAATCCTTTGAAAAAATTAACAAAATATGTAAATTAATTATAAAATCTTTGAATTCTCCTGAATTGTTTAAACATTCTTTAAAATAGCTTCAAATCTACTTTTATCGCTTTAGGAAATCTTGATATCTTTGAAATTTTGGAAAAAGGAAATCCTTTTAAATTCCTTAAAATCACTTGAGATCTCTTAAAAATCACTAAAACCTCTTAATGTCCTGTACGATATTTTATATTTTTTTAAATTTTGTGAAAGTTCTGGAAAATCCTTACATTTTTTGGAAATCCTTTTAAATTCTTTAACATCATTTAAAATTCCTTCAATTACTTAAAAAGGAAATTCTAATACTTTAAAATGTTTCTATATGTTATTAATATCTCTTTTTTATAAAACGAGTTTTGTTTTTAGAAAATTAAATAGTTTAATAATCATATATGTAATATATATTGTGAAGAATAATTCCGCAGAATAGCTTTTGGGGTATTGACCAGTTTTTCCTAGGGCATTTTTTCGGTAAACTGACTAGGCCCTGGCCAGTTTTCCTTAAGTAAAGCAATATTCTGCCAAAGCTTTACAAGCCTTGTGTGGGTTTTGGCAGTTAATCTGATTATGGCCACATCAGAAGTAGGGATAACTGACCAGGACCCTGGCAGAACCCCATCAAATTTCTGCACGGGTAAAAATAGCCTTTTCTTATATTTTCCTTTAGTTAGCTTAAGTTTGTTTTTATTTTTAGTCACCTATTTACCTTTTTTAATGACAATAGGTGTTGTGATGACTGTTATTATTTAAACAGCAATAGGAGAATGCAAATAATTACTCACGGGCGCTACTAGGAAAAAACTTGCTACACTCTAGCAGACACTAACTTTTATGTTTAATTCACTTGCCTTTTGCCAATAGCGTAATATTTTTGCAATGCGTGCCCAACAATGAAAACAGCATTCTAATTATAGTGTTACAATTTAATGTCTGTCGCGTGCAAAACGCATTGCAGCTGTTTCATGCATAACACTTTAAGTTTCATGTGGACAGTACAGATGTTTCTATTTAAGTGTCACCCTGGCAAAGATATAATACTTCTTGAAAATAGAAACATTACACATTTTGGTGAATGTCAGATCTCGCGTGTGATATATCGCTTAGCATATTTCTTACTGAAAAAACGTCATCGAATTTATTTGAAATACGACGAGAAATTGATTTTCTTAAATACATGTGTAATTTTGTAATTGTATATACTCATACATAATAGGAATAGTGTATAGGTACCACTTATTTTCAATCGTTTCAAAATACGGAAAATAAAATTTACAGCAATCGTTAAATGTAAAATTTATTATTTGAACGAATATGTGTGAAGTAATTTAAAAACAGACTACATCTGCGAGTTTAGAATTTATGTTTCGCTTTACGACACATCTTTTACATATTTATACTACAATGAATGATTTTCTTTTTAAACTTTGTGTCATAATCAACTAATAATTTACAACTTTAGCTTACTTGAAGAAAATTTATTATTAGTAAAGAAGTCCAATAGACTTGAATAGTTTTTCGTATATATTGTATAACTTACTGGCATCAATATTACATACGTCAAATCTCAATGTTTTATAAAAATATCAATAACTTTTCGAAATAATGAACATTTTTATAATTTCTTGAGCTTATTTTAAAAATAAGTTTCTATAGAATGTAATATTTTTTTCTATATTGTGTGGGTCTGAAAGTTGCCGTGAAAAAGTTGGAAATATTTGAAGATTTTTCCTACAGAGAAAAATATTTTTATAAAATATAAAAAATCTTTAATCATGATGTTTCTGCAAAATTATCTTAAAATTTATATTCATTTGATTTTTACATTCTCATCAGAGAGAATGTATTAGATTTGTGTAAAATTTGACCCCCTCAGTTTTCATCAAATGTCCACGTTTTGGGACCCCCTGAACCCGAAAAACATGTTTTTACGAATGTGTCTGTCTGTCTGTCTGTCTGTAGATTTTAGTTTGTTAGCACGATAACTTTCGAAAGAATTAACCGATTGGATTGTCCTTTGGTATACTCTTTTAGTGTCCTAAAATAAAGGTCAAGTTCGTTGGTCAGCCATTTTGGATAAAAATTCAAAAAGTTGGAGCATTTTGAAAATTTTTGAAACCACTTTTTTTTTTAATTTAAAAATTCTAATGACAGATGCTCGTAGTACTCAAAAAGACGAACAATTTTTCTTAATGACTTTTTTGGATTAAACAAAAAATTGAAAGACTTATAATATTTTGAAAATTTAAAAAAATGAAATAAAACTTGAATTAGAAGCCAAACAATGCACGATATGAAAAAAAGTCTAAAGATGAAAAATGTTTCTTTTTGAACACTCTATAGGATAGACGTAATAACTTTTTGAATTTCCTTAAAAAATCGAAAATACAAATTTTGAGCCAAATAACGCGAGATACAGAGAAAATGATAAGAAAAATAATTATTGGCCTTAAAAAGATCTACAAGTTCTCCTTTGGCCATTTTTCAATAGGATGAGTAGTTTTCGTTTTAATCATGAAAAATATTTTTAAACAGAGTCGAGCGCGAAGCGCGACGTGTGTAGGAGAATGTGCCCACGTAAGCGGACAGATTTTTATTATTATTTTCCTACTGATCAGGTCATATTGAACTTTTTACGAATTTTAAAACTTAATTTGAGCCCTTGTATATTACGGAGAAATAATTGTACAATTTTAAAAATAAGTCTATCTATAGAAATCTTGAATTTTTGTCAATTAAAAACAAAATTTTCATGCAAAAATTGTAATTTTCCAAAATTATGCGAAAATTCAGAAATTATCTTCAATGCCCTGTTTTATTATCAAAAAATTAGCCTTATTAATGAGATATTGCTACTGTATCATTGCCCCATAAACGCCCAAAAATATTAAAATATTTTCATCAAAAAAAAAGAAATGCCGACCATGGCCTCGTCATATTTAATAATGCTGAATAATTTATTTGACGCGTATCTTGTTTGGAGGTATTTGGAATACCATCATGACATTTTAGAAAGCAGATCACGTATATCTTGCCCGTATATTAGCGTAGCATCGAACTTATAATTGGCACGGGCTGATCGATATTTTAATTTGTATACCTAAGGTGCTTCCACCTCGACGACGTTGTCAGTACACTTAACGAGTAAGGACATAGCCTCTGTGGCCGCAGAGTAGAAAATTGAAAACGTGACACGAACTATTCAGATGTCATACACCCCACCGCCTCGAGTCGAGGAAATAATAAGTAAAAATCGTTTTTGTGCCTTCGAGACACCAATTACATCAGCAATTACTCGCCTGGAAGACTGAGAGCCGCTTGACGTGGAAACGAGAATCAGAAAATGAGAACGAGAGCAAGTGAGAGAGCCAATCCAATTAACACGATTAAATTATTTTAAATAATACATGCCCGCATTACTGAAGCATCAGCGTACTGGCGTTTTATCGATTTATCCATTGAAGAAGATATAATAATGCAAAAATTTCCAAGCTTTAATATATTGAAATGTCAATTTGCTGTCTTCCAACTGTCAACCAAGCGAAGTAGTTCGATAGAAGTTTTTTTTTTATCTCCTGAAATATATTAATCGCGGCTTGTCTGAAAATATTTTTTATTTTGTTTGTCATTTTCTATGTATAATTTTATAAACTATGTTCTCAATTGGAACTTGTGAGATTGGAACTATCCTGACAAATAATTCAATAAATCGCTATGAAACTTGTTCCTGGTTGTATCTTAGGGTTTCTGGAATGTAATACGCTTTCGTTGGAAACAGAAGCTATTAATTAAGCTTATTGGGGCTTCTGTACGTCCCTTTGGTTGATCATCCCTATCACCGCCAATCGATCTTCGAGAAGTAGTACTGTGGCTTCGTAAAATGTCCGATTGATCTCTAACCAATCTTCTGAGAAACAATGAGTCGGCATGACTTGATCTTGTCTCCTCGAAATCGCATCAGTGCAGTCTGTCTCGAATAACTTATCACACATGAAGACACCACTTTATTTATTTTCTGCTATGTAGATTCTTCATTCTTCATTCTTCTTCGTCAACAAATAACTCAACATCAAATGTTATGCTAAAGACTCTTCAGTTTCTTGGAACAATTTCATTTAAAAATAACCAAAGTACATAATTCCCAATAAAGTGAGTAAGATGTGAGTGCATATAACAAACTGACACTTTTATTCTTTTAAACAACTAGGCCCATTAGTATTTATTATTTGTATCAATTGTAAAGAATTGACGTACATTAATTTTAACTGAGTGCATTCTGCAGTTAGTGCAGTTGCTCCAAGTAGGTTGAAACGCAATAGAAATCCCGATACGATAACGGCGAATCGCATCCAGTTGGATGTTTGTTAGATTTATCATGTACTCCACGACCCAAGCAACTACTTAGCGAAATGACGCTTACTCAATTGGCCAACGTTCAACGCACGAGCTTCTGACCCGTAAAGTCACAATTTGCTTCATTTAATATCCCAGCTTCTTCTACTAATTCACTTTGTACTTCTACTGAAAATTGTATTCCTACTATATAAGAAACTTTTTTTAAAAAGAAATTAATTCAATATAATAATTATTCCTTTTGAGTAAATTACAAGGCAATTTCTACTTCTATAAATGAAAGAGATTTATGAAAAAAGCAATTAAATGCACCAGTACCAACTATATACATCTTACATGGGATTGAGTAATGGATTGAGATTTTCACATTTTGACATTGATATGGAATCGATTTTGAAGTTAGAGAAATTATGCTAACTTGGAATGTCACTCTACGGTATGGTTTTTAACTTTAATCAAGCTAATAAAGTCAATCTTTGCGAGTGGATAGCCACAAGCACGATACGTCAAATTGAACGTCGCTTGCATATAATACCCGTCAGTCATTGGAACGGTAGCGCTCGACATCTGTCAGCTAAGTAATTGCCACTATAAGTTATTTAGCGTTCCGATGATGGAGAACCGAATGAACGGCTAACCAGATACTAATTCGAACCCACGGCTAGGACTTAATTGCTAATGATTAGCATCGCTACTGACATTCCGTCGTCGACGCAGTCATTCTCCAGCTCTCTTGAAAAATAATAGATAGATGAGCTATTAAAGAAATCTTTTGAAGCTGAATAAAAACATATATTTTCTAGCTGATGCTAAACCCTTTTCTAAGTAACAAACATTACAAGAGTCAATCAGCAGAAGAAATGTATCGAGTATCGAGAGATCAGGAATTTACTTTAGTGTCCATGTTAATGTCATGAAAGCATGAGCTGAAGATATGCCTAGCACTTGATGAAAAGACAGGTGTCCATTTCTTTAATGGTGCATTCGTGTTTTCACGACTGATAGTTTCTTGAGGCACACTTTGTATAAGGTGTCACAGATAATTAAAGTCACGTACCTTATTCAGAAAGCCAAAGAAATTGAATTATAGAAGCTGATGTTATCCTAACTCCGGCTTGTCACATAAGGAATCACGTTCTGGCTACTTCAATTTTGGTGACGCCTTGTACAATTTGAGCATCAAGATAAAAGCTTGTATTGTTTGAAGTGAAGTAAAGCTCACAACTAGAAAGGATAGAGAACTTCGCATGCGGTTATAATTTCAGTACCATATTATGTTGACTCCTTCCGTTGATACATCGTAGGATGTAAAAAGTCAATAAGAATTTATGAGCTACGTTATCACAGAGTTGCAAGTCAACGGCGTGAGAAGGGATGCCGATCTTGGTTCCCTACCACATGCAGTACGTATATGTATGGATAGAGTTCAAACTGCTCAGAACGAGACCAGTTTCGCCTTGCGCCATTTGTTTCAATCTATGGACAGGGCTAATTGCGAAGAGCATCGTAACGCTGTAGCTGTGGACGAGTTCGTGCAGGAGTGATGCTTTCGTAGACTGGTCTGTTTCCACGACATGTACCGGCGACATTACTTTACAGGACCGTCGCTCTGTCAAGCCTTCATGGAGACAAACGAGCGACCGGCAATCAACCGCTGTTAGCCTGTCCGACCTTTCGCGACCGCATCTGACCGTTCCTTTTTACCCGCCGCTTCATCATAATTTATTGTGACATTGTCACGTTAATAACTCAATTTATTTCACTGGACACTCTTATTATTTTTATGGCTAGCCGCCTGCCAGTGCCAGCTGGTCACGCGCATCATCCGGTATTGAGTCTCTCTCAAGCTGAACCACAAGTATGCTGACAATTAGTCAAGAACCAGCTCTCGTAGAATTGCAACGCTTCCCAGTAGGAATTCAGAGTCCCCAAGATTTCAAGAAGCTCGAATATTTCGACGCTAAGAGACCATCAATCTCATCATAGAAAGAGTGACCCACAATTTCGCCCCTTTTAGGGTTCTCAAGAATACGATTCCTAAGAAATATTTTCTTCAGAAATTAATTTATTTGTGCACGGATAAAACTGTTATGGTTGTAACAAACACAAAAATAGTAAAATATGATACAACATACAATTTACGGTTTCCACAACCACAACTATTATGTGACAACAACCACAACTTAGTGACAACTATTATTAAATGGTTTCTAATATTTTCTAACTATTTCATAATAGTAGCAACATAATAGTTATGGTTGTGGCAACCATAATCGTAATTATGGTAACCGCTAATTATTAGTTGTACCATATTTTACTATTTCTGTGATTGTCACAACAGTAGAGTTTTTCCGGTACATATGCCATGATAAACTTTTTAAGTACTCAAGTCAATTTCCAGCTGAGAGTTCCTCTTTTCAAACACTTGACGCAAACGCAAAGTCATGCTATAATAAATATTAACATACTTTTCTCAGTACTTTCCTCCGCAAGTTCGTACAGGCCTTCCCACGCACTTTTACGATTTTTGCTGACCGTTTTCGTTCGCAAATCTCTGTCAGCTCTGCATCCGGCTCTTATCTGTCTTGAAACTGCTAGTCATTGACGTTGACATTTTCGTGGTTTAATGGTCTGGCCACGGTCCGATTATGAATCATCAATGCCTCGTGTAACATTTTTTCAACTTGTTTTGCCGGAATCCTGACACGGACGGACATCGATATCGTTCAGTATTCACTTGTGTATGAACCTCACGAATACATACGTACATACATACATATATACATATACATATATATATATACATACATATATATATATCCATATGTATCTATAAAATACGCCCTCGTACATGAAGCCGATTGCACATTTAGCAAGCTATCAACCCAACCTGGGTCCTGTCATGAAGCTGACAGTTTTCATTTCGCACATACTTGACACGAAACGGCTTCTCTGCTCTGGGCCGCGGCAGTTTCGTTCCTCTCGGAACAAAACCTCACCTTCCAGCTTCCATCGTCGAGATTAATTATTTTTCCGTTTCGAAAAGAAGCTCGTCGATTTAACCCAAGCCTCTCGATCGACCAACTTTTAATCAGGCCACCGTCCATTGGAACTGGGACCCAAAAGTTTTGCATTCCACAGGACCACGACCGCGTCCAGACGATGCGTGAAGCAGAATACGACACTTTAAATTGGATACTCTTTATATCGTTCGATCGTGTTTCTCTTCTCTCCCGTGAAATGATTGGATCCGTGTACCAGAAAGACGTCCCATCCATTTTGAAATAGCGTTTTATCATTCTACTGAAACTCGAGATGACAGTGTTTTGTGCATTCTTTCCGCTATTTTTTTCGATATTTTACAAGTTCGAAATTTTATAGAGATAACTCCAATCTCTTTTTTATATGAATATTTTTTTTTCATCTGTGTAAAATGAAAATGAATTGCGAACTTAAATTTCAAAACCACAGCTTATTACGTGTGATGGTTCTTGATGCTCTACATCTGCATTTCGTGCTTCCATGCACTATATTGAGGCAGCATGAAAGATAGAGCAAGTTAACACTGTACGCGTGACGTTAATGACGACAATCAAGAATGCCACCTATCTACCTAACACGCCGTGTTTGTTACGTCCGGTGAATACATATCGCGCAGACTCTAAACTAATTATCTCGATGTACACGAATATATGTTGAAGCGAACTTCGAGATTGGCGGACGATTATATTATGCGATACCTTTCATAATCCTAATAAGTGCCTGTTGATCACTACGTTGATATTAAAACATTAATGTATACATTCTGGCATTATTATGTAGGTACAGTCTATACAAATATTTTTCCCACACGGAAAGAACTGTTATGGATGTAAAAACCACAGAAATAGTAAAACATGGTACAACTACAATTTATGGTTTCCACAATCACGATTTTGGTTACCACAACCGTAACTACTCTGTTGATAGGAAAAAGAGAGAAAATCTATCTATCTGAATCTTTTTCAATCTTGAGGATTAAAATAGAAAGGAAAAAAGAATCCAAATGCATCCATCCCTATCCATGCTAATCTATTTTTATCTATTTTTTAATCTTTTTTTAAGAGTTTAAGAAACTCTTTTCTTTCTTTTCCTATATTAGCCAATAATTTCCTATCTTACACCTAACCACGCTAATCTTTCTTTATTCTCCGTCTATCCACACCAATCTTTTTATATCCCTTTCGTAATCAATTGCAGCGCCTATCTTCATCAATCCCTACACGGAGAGAAAAATCAGCGTTTGAAACGACGCTTATTCGTCGTTTGAACCTACGAGTCTTGATCGTCGTTTGAAGGCACGACTTTCGTGGTTTGAAACGACGTGGATCGTAGCTTGAAATGAAGATCGAGCTGCAACCAAAAATAAGCCCCGCCCATATTGAAACGCTTGCGTAGCGCGTGTTACATTCAGCAACATTCATGCAAGAGTTTCGTAGTTTCAAACGACGAAAGTCGTGGCTTCAAACGACGAAGCGATTCGTAGGATGAAACGACAATAATCGTCGTTTGAAGCTACGATGCCCTTCCGTCGTTTCAAATGCTGATTTTTCTCTCCGTGTACTTTCCTATTAATGTCTATCCCTGGTCTAATCATTTGAATCCTTACTTATCTCTATTACACGCTTATCCTTTTCAATTTCTACTCATCTATCCATATCTATCCTTGTATATTCATTTCAATCCTTTTCTATCTCTTTTTAAGTTTACTACCAAATATATCCATTTCAATATTTACCATTCTATCCGTATCTATCCTTGTATAGTCATTTCAATCCTTTTCTATCTCTCTTGAAGTGTCGTATTACCAAGTCTATCCTTTTCAATCACTACCTTTCTATCCATGTCTATCCTTAATATAACCATCGCAATCCTTTTCTATCCTTTTTACAATTTACTAGAAAGCCTATATCCTTTTCAATCCATACCAATCCATATTTATTTGTGGTAGCGTAAGAATACTTTTCCTAAACAATTTTCGAAACTGGTCACAGCGATAAATGGCAAAGTATTTACTATTTATAAAGAGGTGGATCAAAGGAAGAAGAGGGAAGAAATTTTATTTATCCTTTAATAAATAATTCATGGCGATAGGCTGACGTCGATGACCGGATATTGTGACACAAGCATGTAGCACGCGCTCATTTGAACGGTTTCCGGATACGAATACATATGCAACGGAAAACGCGGTTTGTGGCTTAGCCGCAAAGTGAGCTATCAAAGGCCGTCTGTGTCCTTCGGGGGTTGCACCCTGGTAAATGTGGCGACAACAGCGGTCCCTTTGTTTCGTTGTGTTTTCGCACACGTGCATCCGCAACCGAGAGCTCACGTGCGAGGAAATGCATTTGTGTATGGAAATGTCCTACGGGTGTTTCGCCTGACTACCGTGATTATAGACAAGAATGCGATCGCCTATACCAATAAGCTTAACATATACATTCCTTTCCGTCCTTGTAGATCAAAGTTTACTTTACACTTTTCAAATTGGATTCGTCTTGAAAATTTAACTCACAGCATAGGTGTAAGAAAGCAAATGCATTTTTTGCAACTTCATCATAATGAGGAAGTAGAGTGCTCAAAAAATTAGCACAAAAAGAATATAAAAATATAGTTAAATGGAACACCTGAGATTAAATTCACAACTGCAGTTTTTATATGTGCCTCTGACAATTTCGTTACATGTTCATTTTAGTTGGAAATTTCCACTTTCACTAATCACTGACTTTTTGTGAAGCACGTGGTCGTGTACTGTGTTTTCAACTATGCACAAATGTTTACGATTGTGTAATATGTCATGTAAGTGTGTTCAGCTGATTTATAGAAGATATAATAGTCATTACTAATTCTTCACTCTAAATTGATGCCAATGAAGATAAATATACTTAAGCATTAGTTAAATATTGTATTGTTGTCTAAAATCAGTCTCACATCAAATATGTCTCGCATCAGTTAGATATTAATGTGAAAACATATCGTAGTTATGGATTTTGAGGAATTAATTTCAAAAGAACCATGAAACATTTGAAATACGATGACGATAGAACTCCGACAGGAAGAACATTCGTTCGCGGATATCCAACGGCCGACCCTCTTTGCGTGTTAGCAGGTTCTGGCAGGAGAAAGCCGGTGAATTTCTGCCATAATTCATAAAGCATAATGAGTGCTTAATTAGCGGCGTGATGAAATGCCGACATTGTGGAAGCGAAACGAAAGACATGCTGATGATAAAGAAGAACAATATGATTTCGATCACGAATCGCGAGTGGTTCTTCCTTTGTGAGCCCGGATCATCCAAGAAAAGTGACTCATGCTTTTTCCGTGCAATGCAAAATAATAGTTTAAGATATTCTAAAACATCTTAATGTGATGCGCAGATTGGTTAAAAAATTTTCGCTATAATGAACAAAATGTATTTCTAAAGAAGAGATGATATGAAGCTTCCTACTAGAAGTAACAGGCTAAAAATGTTATCCCTTTCTATTTCCTTCTATCTCTAAGATAGAAAACTATATCTATTACTATCTCCATATAAATCCACGTTCATATATCTTTGAATCCCTACTTCTACTATATCCCTTTCAATCTCTCGCCCATAGTCATATTTTTCTATATCTTTGTTAACTTCAATTCAAAAAGATATAGAGTTCATTGTCCTACGCTTAATCCACTGAGTTAACGAAGCATTTAGGAGTAGTGTTGTAAAAACTAGTATCACTCATCCAAAAGAACTCTATCCTAATCTATCCCTTGTTTATCTAAATCTATCTTGTTCAATCTCTTTGTCAGTATAATCACTAACCCATATTGAGATGGATAGACTTGATAGTATACTTCAAGATAGTGAGGGATTGAAATTATTATACTTGGATAGATATGGATACAAAGGTATGGATTGAAAAGGATAGACTTCCTAGTAGATTGTAAAAAGAATAGAAAAGGATAGAGATGACTCGATTAGAATACACATGGATAGAAATGTAATGATTGAAATAAGTATACAAGGATAGATATAGATAGAAAGAGAAATATTGAAATGGATAGACTTGATAGTATGCTGCAAAAAGGGATAGAAAAAGATTGAGATGATTATATTAAGGATAGAAATGGATAGAAATGTAGTGATTAAAAAGGATAGGCTTGGTAATATACTTCAAGAGAGATAGGCAAGGATTGAAAAGACTATATAAGATTAGAGATGGATAGGAATGGTAAAGATTGAAATGATTATACAAGGAAAGATATATGGATGGATTAGTAGAGATTAAAAAAGATAAGCGTGTAAAAGAGATAGGTAAGGATTCAAATGATTAGACCAGGGACAGACATGAATAAGAAAGTAGGGATTGAAAAAGATAGGTGGTGCTATAGATTGCGAAAGAGATAAAAAAGGATTAGTGTGGATAGGCGGAGAATAAAGAAAGATTGGCGTGGATAGATGGAGGATAGAAAATTATTGGCGAAGATAGGCGAAGGATATAGAAAGATAAAAATATTGAGATTCAAAAGGAAAGAGATTATTGTAGATTAGAAAAGAGATAGAAATAGATTGGCATTGGATACATTTGGATTAATTTTTTCTGTCTATTTCATTCTTGAAGATTGAAAAATTTCAAATAGATAGACTTTCTATCTGTTTATTTCCAACAGGGTGGGACCTAGATTCCGTTTTTTGTAAAATGAAGAGCTGTCAATTTAGATTAAACTTCCATACGAAGGAAAATCTGAATCTGCAATCTGAAAGGCAACAAAGCTGTCAGTAGATAAGAGATCTGTGCTTATTAAATTATCATCATAAAGTGGATGTCATGTTGCAAAAATGACAGACGCCTCATGAATAATGCGAGGACGTTGTTATCGTGACAAGATGGGGACAGGAACTGAGAATATATTTATTTTGGCAGGCAGCTGCGAGGGACTAAAGAGTATCTTCTATGCGGTTCTTTTTAAAGAATCCTGCATGACTTTAACTTTAACAGCTCTCCCAAGAATCGAGAGCGATTGTTCCTTCTTGCCTGGCAGGGGTTAGGCGTGACAGCCATACACCGATTCTGTCTCAGAGCTGTGTGGTCTCCCGCAGTGCCATGTTCTCGCAACGCCAGAGAGCCGGGACCGCCAACGCGATGTTGATGTATTACATCGTCCTTGTTACTTACTTTACACCCAGCATGAATTCAAGCCACCGGCTGCACTGACACATTTAATTTTCTACAACTTCCTGCGAGAAAGTGGAATTTCTTTGACACATCTGGCACATTTTGCAGCTTCTCTAAGTATGCATTTTAGGAACATATCAGTTTTTTCCGAGCCATCTTATTAGTCAGAACAAATTTGTGTCAAGGTTAAAGTTTTGGCAAACTTCAGCACATGCTTATCGCTTGGAAATGAAAAGTCCTAACTCGCGTTCCATTCTCCAATACGTATGCATTAATGTTTGAGAGATATCTTGATATGATTCCTTCATAGCTTTCAAAGTTCCGAATGCCTCTTATCTACTCAACAGTACCTGTATCTGAAATAAATCAAAGAATTAACAAGATCTTGATAGTGCAATCGAAGATAAAAAGCAGGATGCACGATCAATGATAGAGTTCTTATTTAAAATGCAATCAAAGGTGGATCTAAAACACGAGTTGAACATCGAATCGAGTGTTTCAGTTCCAGCTGGTCCCTAAATCTTCACTTTGATATACGACTTAATAACGAAGTAGTCTGTGATTCGACGCGAGCTTTTTTTCGAGGCAAGCTGGACTTGTAATGTCGTAACCTCGGATGCTGCATTTAAGGTTTGAGCGTATATCAACCTACCTACAGCATGCCACGCTCCTAATTACGTTAAATTATTGGATCGAGCATGAAGGAGCGGGTTATCTCTCAATCTAGGCAACTACAAAGAAACCGCCGAGTAATTGTGATTGGTGTAACGGAGCCAGCAAACGATCTCGCTAACGGCTGTGTGTAATGCGTCTCTGTCTGCTGGCGGTTCTGAAACTTTGCGCGGCGAGATGGAAGACGGCCGCAGTCTATTAATGACAATTAATGTTTTTAGGCTTTGATCTATGAGAGCAAAAGACACAAACTTCGTGTTCAGCAGTATTCTCTAAATATTTATACGAAAGGATATTCCATCTTGATATTCTCTACACCCGTTGAAGAAAAATGGATCTTTAAACCCCACACGGAAAAAAATAATCGAAAGAGATTCATTAATCAAACACATGTCTATATTATGAATAATGCATATTTAAAATTGGGGATATTTATAGTTAAAGTATGTGAATATTTGTATAGGAGATATTTATCAATTGCTATCGTACCTATCAGTACTTTGGGCATAGGACAAATCCAAGAAGATATGTCTTGAATATAAATTGATATTGTGCAAATATAAGTATTAAGCATGCCTATTTTTAATTAGAATTTTTTTTCGTACAGATATATAAAGTTTATGTCGTATCGTCAAACGTGTAGATTTCTAATATTTTAGTGAGACTTCTATCTTAAAAAATCCTATCTTAAAAAAGTGGTTTCGCGAAATGTCTCGAAAATCTCGCATACATTGTTGTTGTAAACCTGGTTGGTTTTGCATGATTCGAAGTTGAAAGATGAACAACAAACTAATAGCGCAAAAAAATTTCAGAAAAACCTTCGAAATACCCTAAAATTCGTGAAGATTTTCTAAAACTCCCAAAAACCTCATGAAATCCCTTAAAATCTTTAGAAATTTTATAAAATTCCATTAAATCCTCAAAAATTCTACAAAATCTTTTAAAAATTAGAGAAATCAATAAAATTACCTGACAACTTAAAGATCCTTTAAACCCCATATAATATTTTAAAACTCATAGAAACTCTCTTGAAATCTTTAAAAATTCGTGGAAAAAAATCTTAGAATTCCTAGAAATTACTTGAAATTCTTTAAATTATACATTTAAAGTCCCTAGACGTCCTTCAAAATCCATTAAAATTATTAGAAATTTCATGAAATTCAATGAAATACTTAAAATTTTATAATATCTTCTAAAAATCATATAATCCTTTAAAATTATTAGAAATCTCACAAAATTTCACAACATTTACAATTCCTTAATGTCCATTCAAATCTCTTAAAACACTCAGAAACCTTTTCATGTTTCATATGTAATATGAAAAGGTTTCTGAGTAAACATTCGAAATTGTTAAAAATTCGTTAAGATTTTTTGAAACTCCCGAAAACCACTTGAAATCCCTTAAAAATCCACAAAAACCATTAAAATCAGAAATCTCTTGAAATCCAAGTTAAAATTTGCAAAATTCTCTAAAACCTACTTTTGAAATCTCTTAAAATGCCCAGAACCCATTTGAAATCACTTAAAATTTCACGATAACTTTGGAAATCGCTTAAAATTCATTTAAATCTCTTAAAGTTCTTAATAGAAACCTCTTAATATTCCTGAAAACTTCAAAATATTAAAAATCCCTTAAAATTCCTTAGCTTTAAAAATTCTCTTGAAATTTGATGAATTCCGTTAAAATTCCACAAAATATACTGAAATACCTTAAAATTCTACAAAATCTTTTTAAAATCCTAAAAATATTTAAAACTTCGTAAAAATCACTTGAAAATGGTAAAAATCCATTAAAATTCCTATACAAACCTCTTGAAATACCTGTCTAAAAAAAGTGATGTACCGAAATGTGCCTAAAATTTCGGAACACATTGTTGTTTCAAACCTACTCTCTAAATTTGAATCAGCAAAATTTCATTGATGTTTTAATGACTTGGAAGTTGTAAGAAATTAAATAAATAATCGTGCGCGTAGCGCGTGTGTTGATCTGCTAGTTAGGTTTAAAAAAACATTACATATTACACTATATTATCCAAGATGTTAAACATTAATATTCTAAATGGGTGTGCCATGATTAAATATAAAATGTCAACCTTAAAGATTCATATATTGAGGTGAATATCCATTTTTCCGATGTGGGACCGTTTTGTTGTTTGGAAAAAAGGTTTGAATCCTATTATAAAATGTCATGGCATGAATTCTCGAATTGAACAAAGTCGAATATCGAAAAGTCTCGAATGTGTCTCGAAAAGTATCGAAATAAGAAAAAAAGCATTGAGCAAATTGAATCTAGAAAAAAACATACAACATGGAAACGGTAGTTTGACGACGGCCGCATAGCGGCCGACAGTAGCACTAGTAAAGAGAAAAATTCCAATGTGAAAAAAGGCCGATATTTTATTTTAATAAATGTGTTCTTACATATTCATTTATCTATATATACTCTAAGCCATACAGGGAAATGTTACTAGCAGTGAATGTCGGTATACATAGACAGTTACACACTTCCTATGTGCTAAAGCTATAACGTAACTATAGATATAACTAACGACGTCGCAAGTTTCCATTCCAGAAAGGTCGACTGAGCTGGTATTCGCTGATTTTTCTCGATCTGTTTGAGATTATCAGTCGCAGTCACGAAGATGTAACTAATAGGATTGGATGTAAAGACAGCACCGCGTGGAAGATGTCGATCAAGATTGCAAAGCTGTTACGGGTAAATTACCCTCAGCGTCAATGTCGAAAGAGAAAAGTCAACGCCCATGAGGGGGGCAGATGGGCAGGAGGAAGAAGAGGTGAGGTCAAATAACAGGGCGCGCTCCGATCGACATTAATCACTATCCGAAGCGAGTAGATAGCCTTCGAATGCTCGCTTTCTAAAGGAAGGTGAAGGGGTAGCTGATAGATGGAGGTGATGAATGGCTCCGTGACGCGAGGTGATCCATCATCTTGCTCGACATCAGGAGCTGCCTACCGCGAAAGCGAGTAGGTGAGATTTCGCGCGAAAGGTCACCACGGCTAATTCATCATCCGGATGTCGTCGTGAGCTCCTTCGAAGCTCTCTTCTGTTTCCGTTCTGGGACGACAGGTCGGGCAGAACGTTCTTTGCTTCACTGAGAAGAAGGATTCTCGAGAATACTCAAGAATACTCGAGGAACCATCAAGGCAACATCCATCTGACTCCTTGGTTGGAAGTGATGGATGGAAGCTAAGTGGTAATTATCGCTTGCTGAAACTTTGTCATCATTTCGTTTTCTATTTACGCCTTTATCAAACATTTATCTTTACTATTATCGCAAACATATATGCAGAAAAGTATTCCATTTAAGAGATAGGTACTTTTTTCGGTAATCTTAAGTTTTCAACAGCGATTTGATACAGAGAAACTTTTCCAGGTGCTTATTTCTAACCGAGACCAAAGTTGCCGCAGGAGTTCATTAGTAAGAGGTATGATCCTTCCTGATTCCTAGTATTAAGATTGTAAAACGCTAAGATAGGGACCGTTAACCGTCGCAGAGGTATCAACCCTCTATTCCACCGGATGTACGGGTTAGTCGGATAACACTGTGGAGATAACTTTGGTTAAACCCTTCCCTCTTACTTAGGAACTCCTTGGCTCCTTATCACTAGCCGTCGCTATATAGCCCAAGTTTTCTCATCAATGTCCCATCTGACTTCCTTGCGTCTTAAGTTTTGCTTACACGAACAATAATTGCATCACGTTTAAAAAGTGTCAGGAATATTTAGACACTGTGATAAATTTTAAACGATCCCAGTCAAAACATGCATAAATGTAGATATTGCATTATGAAAGACGAATGTGTGTCATGCTAATGCGATCCCAGACTTTTCTTATCTTTTACTGTTTTATAATAATAGCTTTTCGACGCGTGTGACACATATTTGCGTCGAAAATAATTCCAGTCTTCGTTTGTAGATCATTATTCATGGAAATTATGTTTGTGATTGTGCGAATGTAAATTTTGAGTTTATTGACACTAAATCGCTTTTGCATTAATAAAAATTATTTTATTGTCTCGCGATTTTAATTATACATCTACACGTTTATATCGAAATTAGCATGAAATACAAATAAATTTCGTTGTATTGTCTCTTCCACTTGAGAGATCAGACCCTGGTTCGAACCCCATCAATTATCTGTTCTTAGCTTTTATACAGTTGTTTGTATTTTAATTTATTTTAATTACGCAGCTCTGTAATTATACAAGTGGTAAGTTATACAATATGATCAAAAATATTGCAACGCCATGTTCAGGAATTTTGGCTTATCTTATATTCTCTGCTCATTTGGTGTATTCTTGACTGTTTCGTGATGTCCAAAAGTTTCGAAATTTCAAAAGTTGACAAGCGAGAATCCAGAAGTTCTTCTTTTGTGCAATACTAACAATAATTTCATGTTATTAATTAGAATATCGTCTCTGCAGGACTATTATACAATTGGATTCCGAGTATTCGAAAATGTTACGTTCGACCTTATGTAAGTCGATTTGACGCAAATGAAATGAGTGCCACGAACTAGATATTCTATTATCAGTTTGGTTTTCAAAGCATAATAAAGGGTATACAAAACAAATATTTATTATTTGAAGCAATTGATGCAGAGCAGTAAATTATTCAATAGAACATTATTCTCGTCTCTTGCGATAACAGGACGGTTGCCATTGTTCAAATATTACTTTGACGAAAATCTTGCGTCATCTCCTACTAGAAATACTTATAACTTATACAATACTATTTAATAATAATACGTTCTTAATTTGTTAGTCTCAGGCACATTTAGTTTTCTTCTCTCTTCATTTCGATTTTTCACATTATTATTATTCACGACAAAGAACGATTTCTGAATATAAAAATCAGATTTCAGTATTGTAAAAAACATTGACACTTGCTAATATTATCGCAATAATATTTCAAGATTATCATGTTCAATATTGAAACAAGGTGTGGGTAATTAGCTTCAATGTTGCGAAAGCGAAATATAGCTTGTAGAATAATGTTCCTGGCAAAGTTAAGCATTTGCGGTTTGGTTTCACACATAATTCGCACGCCCACGCAGAAGTTATTTAATATCACAGAACCGAACAGATGTGAAAGCGATCTAACTATATACATGCTATAGAATTAGAATAGAGTCCTAGTGAAAATGAAAAATAATGAATTTGTCTTTTGCTAGAACTCAATGAATGTGACTGCCAGAAACCATTGATTAAGCAATCGATTTGCTCAGTTCGGAAACTTAAATTGCGATGGTTGTTTCAACATGTCTGGTCGACTCTTACAATGTTTATTTATTTATTCAATAGCATATGTTTCTGTTCCTGTACATGATAGGTATATTGCGTGGATCAAACGCATAATATATCTTTCATAAACATGTTTGTTCTCTTGAAATGGTAAAATAAATATCTCTTATTTCCACGTCGTTGTAATTCATTATATGAACGGCTTTACGATATAAAAAATAGAAATGGATTTTACACTTGGGCAGAAGGGGATAAAAAACGTTAGTGATTTAGCAGTGACTAGAGTAGTGATTTTTGTGAATTTTTTATGAGATTACTGATAAATATATTGTTGCAAGATTTGTTAGGCTTAATAAATACACTCTTGAAATACATTTAAAAAATCGTAATATACAATTCATAATATTCTGATTAAATTATATCATTATAGCCAATTGATATAGTTGTAGGTGTAGAAAATATGTGCGGTTAACATTTCATAAGAATAAGATCAATAGTCTCAAAAATTTGATCAACAAGAGGTTCAAGGTGCGGAAAAGTAATGTTAGGATGCTTCGATCATTCTAAAATCTGCAGACTATATTTCTTAATATATTTACTTTCGAAATATGCAAAACAAAATTTCGAAATCGAGTTACTAGAATGACCCCTTAAATCAGCGATAGTCTTAAATTGTTGATATCTTCTTGATCTTTCAAAACTCCCTACAAGAAATAATCGAGTGGATTAATACCAGGAGAGAAAAGGGGCCAAACGAAACCTCAATCATACTTTGATGGACAGCCAAGACCGAGAACTTTGCCACAGAACGTCTTATTTAACAAAGAAAATACTGGTTTTGCGCGAAGAGGAGTAGCTTCATCTTGCATTACCCGCAATTCCTTTTAAAAAAATTTTTCTTGCACCCGGGAAGAAACTCGAACTTCAACAGGTTTTGATAAATGTCTTCGGTAATGTTTTATTCAATAAAAACATGCCCAAAAATCTGCTTACCAGAGCATCCCCAAACAGTGACTTTTTGATGTTTTAATTCCTTTTCTTTGATTTCAGTTATGTGAGTATATATTCTGTTTTGCTCAAAACCAGTAATTTTGTTTGTTAACGTGTCCATGCAAATAAAAATTTGCTTCGTCAGAGAAAAATATCCGCTCTGCACACGTTAAAAACTATCGAATTGATCATAAGGAGTTTTAACTATATAGATCAGCCTTCTAAAATAGACAATCTCAATATTTGAATATTCAATTTGAACACATGGATAATCGGCTTTACTATCTCAAATATTCAGGTTCACTATCTTAGAAGGCTGTCCAATAGTTAACCCTCCAGGTGATTAGTTTAAACATCCAGTCTTCTCCGCGTATTAATGCCGTCGTCCTTTATCAGTTTCTTCATATTCTATGCGAAAACCAATCTTTTCTGTTCGTGATCTGCATTTAACGGAAGCATGAATTGAATTTTGTGTAGTCGCAACTTCAAATCCGACAGAATGAGTTGAATGGTCTTTTTTGATACACCAATCCGCCTCGGAGTGGTTCTTTGTGATGTCGGCGGATTGTCAGTCATCAAAATGGTCAGCTTTTTAAAATTTTCTTCTGTTCTTCCCGTTCTCATCATGGTTTCCATAGCTTTTACGTTATATACGAAAATGGTGCATAAGTATTTTTTTTATAAACTTGAAAAGTTATCAAACATCAATACCTAATTGTCTTACTGATAAGTATATTAATTCATAAAGTTTTAAGAAAAAAGCAAGCAAAACTGTTATTTTTAAACAAGGGAATAAATTCTACTTTGTATCTCACTTATTTATTACATTTCAATTGTTGCTGCAGAGGGCCTCTTTTCATACCCGCAAACTCTTTGCGATATGTACTGCTCTCTGTACTGATATATATTACACTTTTATTATTTTTTTCCATCGATTAGCAGAGAAAAATTCTTTTTGATGCGACGAAAACTAGACGACACTCCTTTACTGATATGTTTAAACATTTCGCAACTTAGTACAACAACACACAAGAAGCAATTTCAATTAGTAAGTACCCAGGAATCCACTTGTATGAAAATACGACGAGGGTTTCATAGTCGATTCTTCCAAATCGGCACACATCCAAGTAATTAAGAATTCTACTGGCGGTGGCCGATGATATGATCTGCAATCATGTAATGATACGCTCTAATAAAAACTAGGGGACACAGACATTAATATCATCTTTCGCCTACGTTCGACACAGGGGTTGTCACAAATGCGACAAGAAAAATCGGATTTGGCGAGGATAACCTATCGATTTCATCCTCCGCAATTTTACTTATAGAGATTCTCACCGTATGAGTTATAGATGCTCTTTGCTGTCGCGCATTCAACGGTGATGTATGACTCAACGGGCGACGGTAGGTAGGAGCCAGCAGCAGCCCGATGTACGGCCTGTTAATAACAGCAAGAATGAACGGCGCAATACACAGATGCCGCTGGCGGCTAGAGGTCCCTTTGTGTTTTATTACAAACGATACGTCAGCCCACGATGTATGGGCCGCTTTTATCTGCGGCCTGTTATTGATGTGCTACATTGTCTGCGCTGACTCGCAAGAGTGGGCAGGATGGCTGATAGACGTCGTTCAAGGCATGAGCCAGTCTTGACCCATCCGGTGATAAAACGACAAACAGACACGCATGACCATGACAAGTCTTGATGCTTGAGTCCAATGTTATCCTATCCTCTCGACAGGTTCGTCGTTTTCGAGTCGAGGTCAAGATGAAGGATAATTATGAAGATGAGTAATTGAAGGATAATTGATAGATATTAAGACGATAAAATAGTTGATGATCCTATAGATATTAGGCATAACATATTAAGTCTCATTACTTTATATTAATTCTGTCAACAAGACTATAATTCTATTATTGAAACAAGTAGGTAAAACATAAATGTACATAAATATACATACTAATGATACTTGTCATGATCTGACATGAAAAAAATAAAGCATCTCTCTCTAAATCTTAAAATTCATGTTTGTTACAAAAAGTGATTTACTTATTATTCCAAGTAACAAGTTGTAAACAATGTAAGGCAAATAAAGAAAACTCGATTCTCGGCTCGCGCATAGCCGAGCTTGACGTAGGCTCTCAAAGATCATTGTTTGCAAATCTGGAAATAAATAACGATTGGACACGCAATGATGACTGTGATTGATGCGGAAGGAAAAAAATGTGACGTTAAAAATCGAGTATCAATTATGAGAGTCACGCGGCAGGCACTGAAGGTACGTGAGTTTGTCGTTAGGCACGACACGTTACTAATTGAGATTCAGCAGCGCGCGTAATGGTCCGAAATAACACGAATTCCAATCCGAAGAATGGCTGAGCGAAATATGGCTAGCCATTCATCGTCGCAGTAAAATCACCGAATATTTCATTCTGCTGAGCCAGCTGAGTCGTCGCCGTCGTGGCGACGGCAGTGAAAAGAGCAAGAGAGGGGAAAAACAGAGCGAGAAGAGAAACCTAAGAAACTGGAAAAAGAGAGAGTGGAAGATCTTCTACCCTTACGAGTATAAAACCCTCCAGCACACTCTCTCGCCTTCTTTCTCACCCTCTTTGGTCCTAGGCTGCAGATTTATGCGCCCCGCCTAGCAGCACTGATATCCGAGAACGGCTCGTAATGAAAGAAATAAATTTGCTCTCTGGTGCCCCAGGGATTGGGTCCCGCACACACAAATTCACTCCCAAGAACCAGAGACGAGCTGGAAATCTTCTACTTTACGTGTTCCACGCAAGACACATCCGTCCCATTATATGCAAACGCCCACATTATTGTTTAAAAATTGGCTAAGTTATCAGTAGTTGGGCTTCGGATCCTCAGAGTTGTGATGATCTTTCATAAGAATATAAAATAAACCACAAATAAATTTTCATTTTTCTGGA
Organism: Synergus umbraculus; assembly: GCA_900474325.1. Classification (NCBI taxonomy): domain Eukaryota; kingdom Metazoa; phylum Arthropoda; class Insecta; order Hymenoptera; family Cynipidae; genus Synergus; species Synergus umbraculus. The sequence continues at coordinate 53,015 of UCOK01020055.1, forward strand.
AGTGCTCAGGAAAGAGTCCAGATTTTGTCTCCGATTATCTTATATGTACAACAGTTACTTTTTCACGAAGTGCACTTGCTATTTCATACTTCGGAACAAGTTGATTAATCGTTATTGAAAAAAAATTTTGCTATGTTGATGGGGACAAGGAATGATGGAAAGAAAACTTTTGAAACAGATATTTTATGATTCTACAAACATGTTTATTAAAGCAGTATGGAAACTCAACGATATATATTTACAATTTATATTTACAGGATGAATGATATATCGTAACGCTATGCGTGTAATGTTGCATTCTGACGCATAAATCGACGCTGCTGGACAAAGTAATTTTTGTGTGATTGCATACTCATGTTTTCTTATAGAAAAAGACATTCAGTGATTTAAAATCGAAAGAAATCGTACTCTTCATATTTAGTTGCAATACAATTGACAAAAGATTAAGTTATTTTAAATTAGACAGAGTCTTGCAATCGAATTTATTGCGAAACGAAAATATTTTCTAATAACTTCAAAAAATAAAATAATACAGTATCACAGTTACATTATGGACAGCGTTTCCCTCTCTAAAAGTTTTTCAAACTCATCGAGTTGACCGTTGTCGTTACCGCCATTGTTATCTCGCTAATACCTCGTCACACACGTACGCGCAGTACATTTTATTTTGATCTTGAGCTACCACTTTAATGAACCATAAAACTCTTTGCTTAAAAATCATGTAAGGAAAAATACAATATTATATTTTAACCGAACTCACTTCAACGCGAGTGTACTGGATAATTTATACTGAATGGGCAATTTATTGTGAAACGAGTAGTACGGTAGTGGAATGCTGATCATAAATCGCTCAAATTTTAATGCGCTTATAATTCAGAGTACAGACACCCCTCAAGAGTAGTCTCGCAACGCGCGACGTCATGTCGAGATATACCAGCAACTTGCAGTAATAATTATTTTCATATATAGATTTTTTTCTTTTAAATAGAATCCTATTTTACAAACACGCCAAGGGCGTTCTATGTACACATAAAGACAGTCTCTGTAACGGGACGTCTTGGTCCCTTTCTCGTTCCGTCGGAAGACCCACCTTACTGATGAACAGCTGCGCCAATTCTTTGACCATAAATCGCATACGGCGAGTAATATGGTCCTAAAGCATTGAATGCACTATAAGGTGATGCCGCAAGTGATGCAGGAAGTGGTCCAGTCGGTGGTTTCCCATATGGATGATATCTCGCACTGAGTGGACTCAGAGAAGGTGCTGGGTACCCTCCACCGCTTGCACGGTGAAGAGCAGCCGACGGCGAGAGCAACGGATGCCCATGAGGTGAACCAAGAAGAGCAGCGGATGCTGCATGTTCACTGCCTGATAAACTCGTATGACTACGAAGGTGTTGCAGAAGCTCCTCGGAGGTGTTAAACCGTTTACCGCAGTAAGACTCTCCAGCGATCCAATTGCACACGTAGGGTCTTCCGCCTCCAAGCGAAGATGGATAGCCGAGAGATGGTGGTGGCATGGATCCCAGAGACGAGAGAGCCATGGCGAGACCATACTTCTGGTGATCGCACTGTGTGCATCCACTGGGACAGGAACCGGCACCCATCATCATTTGTGCATTGTGCATGCTATACTGACATCCAGTGCAGTAGGGATCCTTACAGACGGGAACCAAAGCTTCACCGCCGGCTGGAGTTTTAACACGAGCATAACTCAGGTACGGGTTGCTGTTCGACGGAGCGGATGTAGGATATCCAAGAAGAGCTGCAGTGGCTGCATGGTGATGGGAAAATGGTGAAGCCCCTGCAAAAGGTGGTCTAAAGGCAGGGTTTTCGGCAAGGCCTGGTGGGCAGCAGAGAGGATTTCCACCAAAATTATGAAGACCTGATTTGTAGGCAGCCAAATCTTTGGCGTGACCACCAGAAAGGATCTCCATTCCTGATCTGATGATGGGGCTTGCACCATTGTTTCTTGGCGAACAACTCATTTTTTCACGATCGGCAGGTGTTTTGCGATCACTATTCGAACTAGTTGTGGTAGAGTTCGTATTGCTCGTAGATGTCGGCGCGTGACTCGAAGGAGAGGTTGATTTTCTTCCCACGGGCGTTCGACTACCAGACGACTTTTTTTCAGAGCAACTCATATCACTCGCACTGACACTATCCTGGCCACTAACACTGTGTACACTAGCCTTCGAAGTGGGTCTACCATCATCCGTAGATTTTTTTGACACTACATTTGTTTCATAAGGTTTGAAAGCGAGCGGTTTCGTATCTGAAGGACTGCTACGGGTGCGATCCAACTTGGCCGCCGGCGGTGATCTCGCGTTCGACGATGCAGATGAACCTTTTGATGGTTTATCCAGAGAGGAAATCAGGGGTTTCGATGGGGAATCAGCTCCAATCTGACTGCACGTCTGTGCCAATAAAGCCAATGGACTCTTCTTCGCATCCAACTGTAAAGTAAATAAATATCTCATCAGATATGGACATACATTCGAGCATATATTCACGAACGTTGCAAACCAAATTTGAGAATATGATTTGCAAAAGTTTTCAAGAGTTTGGTCTCATTTGTTATCTAGTGTGTTGGATTCACTGGGAGAATAGAATTCTGTAGGATATAAGGTTTAAGAAAAGATAAAACTTTATTTTGAAGATAAATATAAATACTTTATTTAGAATGAGTTGTACAAAACTGTATTGAACTGTACTTTAGAGTCTGTACTTAAGAGTGTGTACCTTTACGTGTTACCCGACGGATTGTCACAACAGAACTGTTAAAACTGACCTATACCGAAGAGCCTTTAAACTTTTTGCTTACAAGTCATATAAGATGGCACGAGCCATTTTTAAAATTCTATCTTTAATAGCACTTTTATATTTCACAATATTCATTGCACTTCTAACACAGAGAAAATCTGAAGCAATGATCTTGTAAGTTGAAGATCTTGGCTTTCGATTAGGACAGTAATAGCCCAACAAAAGAAGACTTCTTTCAATTCAAATAACTTTAATGACCTGACGGTATTACTAACCGTAGTTGGAAGCGGAGAAAGATAATCCGGTTGCAGGTACTGATTGTGTCCAGTGGTAAGCATCCCGCCTTCCTCAAGCACAACCATTTGGTAAAACACTTTAAGCCGTTCACAACACCAGAGTAAAAGCACTGATCACAAAACTGTATGCAGGTTTTCACGAATCCAGACTTGTACACTGAGCCGAGAATTGACAGAACGACGCGTATTGTGTGAAATCCAGGGGAATAATGACGGCGCGTAGTCGCGCAAAGACCTGCGGTGTTGAGAGCTGCGGTCGATTTTAGCGCCACCAGCGTTCCTCCTGTAAACCAGAGAATAACCTGTCCGCTCTGTCGTCCCCACCTCTTGACAGAATGGTAGTGGGGTGATGAAGCAAAGGAGGGGGTACCCTGGGTTCTCTGGTGTGGGAAGGCATTCTAATTCAACACGCCACCCATGATGTTGGCCCCATGATGACAGCTCCCATCTCGGCTTTGATATTTCACCGCTTTTACAGCCTGAACCTCTCTCCCCTCACCCTGGCGCACCCCTCCAACTCCCGGAACCGTCCAGTTCCCCGCCCTACCCCAGCAACCCGATATTTTATACCGTGAAACCTGTCTGTCTCTCCGGGGCCAGCCCCGCTTAATAACCAGCTTTCAAAATAGAAATGTAATGGGCTGACGGTAGGGATGGCGGGTGATTGATTGCTCGTCGAGGCGACTTACCGACTGCCACGAGTAAATGAATGACAGCCACTTAAGCGCTGTTTGCCTACAATTTCATGAAAGTGTTTTAATTATCACTGATGCGACCCTGTAGGACTTGACTGAGCATTACAAGAAAAATAGGTATCTTGGCCTCGGATACATACTTCTTGGCCATGCGTACTTCCGGTTAATGTTCGAGATCGATTTGATCAGTCAGCGCTCAATCGGTGCTGGAAATAAGTCTACTTCGGCCTTCACACGATGCTTATTAATTGAGTTGTTGCGTGTGAAAGTCTCATAAATCGTAGTTTCTAACACTTGACAGAAGTGGAAGTTTTTTGATTACGCGAGGAAAAACCAGGATAATTAGTGTATCTCGTTAAGTTGAGATATGATATACGCTATTCCAAGGCTTTATGAGGACTCTTAATAGTATCAATTGTATACAGTCGAGTATAAAGTGAATTTACAATATTTATTTGGAAGCGAAAAATTGCAATAACTATAATCATGAGACTGCAAGAAACGGCAAAAGAGATAATGTTGTAAGAAAGATAAAATCAGCTTTCTGGAACTTCGAAGTCACACTATATGTTGGAGATATCACTTTTGGCAGTAAACAACTGGCAATAAACGAGAAGTGATAGTGGCTGTGTTGGAGAGCAATTACTACAAAAATTATGACATATGATATCGAATCCACGGTACGTAGATTGTCGCATTCCTTAACGAACAATAATTAGCAGAAAGCTCTCCCCTTAGGAATGTCATAAAAGACAAAACATGTCTGAGAATCAGAAGGGCATGCAGCTGTAATTTGAACTGTAACTCGTTATATTTCTTGTGGTATACAAGATAGCTGATGATGGATTCATTTCGAGGAACGAATGTTTTTTAAAAATTGGAAAATAATATCCTTGTAGGAATAATTCCGGTCGACTGACCCGAGTGAAAAAGATAAAAGAAAGAGAAATGAACGTCATTTCGCTCACGGAACAAACATTTCATCACGCCTCCATCAGTATCGTATTACCGTATACCTACATCCGTTTTTGAAACTGAAAACTTTTCTACCGTTTAGCTTGGATCGCAGATATGGTGCGCTAACAACATAACGCCAAAACCTGACGTCTCGACGCTGACAGATGAGTTCACAGCTAATATAGTGCGCTTTGAAGTTCGCCGCCCGGCTGGCCAACCTTTCGTTAAGATTTCTGATGCAAAGACTCGTCAGAAAACCGACAAAGAATCAACCCAGTCATTGAGAAGAACGCGAAATTGTAAACAAAGTGTCAGACAGACATATGCTAAAATTAATTGCTTTCAGTGATGACACGATTTTCCAGAAACTGCCTTATCAGATGGCGGAACGTCTGCATCGCATTCAAAGCGTGAGTGACACGATGATTTATTTGTTCTTTTCGAGATTACTTACTTCCTGAACTAGTTTACATAATGTTCAACACATAAATGACACATTGCTCTGGAAAGTTTTACAAGTATAAAGAGTTTAAAGATCTTGTTGGAGACAAAAAAGAGTTGCTTTATTGTAAATCAAATGAAATAAAGGATAGGATCCAATTTCTCCTGGAAGAGTTGTCCTTTTTTATTATTGGTTATTGAAGATTTTATAAAACTGTTAATTTGTAAAATATGAAAGATTTTGCTGCAAGGCATTACGAATGAACTGAAATTTATGAATTATAAACTTTACTGTATAACGTACTGGTTATAAATTTATAATTCTTTTGTAAATACGTGTTCTATATACAAGGTTATTATAATAAATTAATCATTTAGTGGTAATCCTAACATTTAATAAATAGAATTTGTTAAGAAATAGTAGTTTCAAGTTTGGTATAAGAATAAACGATCGTTTTACGAGAAGTGACTCCTTGACCTTGTCTTCTTTAACCGTTTTTACTCACGCAAAGGTATAATATGTAGGATTGTCGACTTTTATTCTCTGCTTCCGAAATCGATAAAATCTTCCTCGTTATGTTTCCTGCACAAAAATGATAAGCATTGAAAAGTGAATTAACGCAAAAACGCTTCCGAAATATTATATTAGAATTGAAGAAATATTACGGTAACGAGTCCCTTTCAGAGATTTAGAGAATGCCATAAATTATGCGCATACACTCAATCATTAATAAATGAGTATATAATCTGAGGTCTATTAATCATGGCCTCTACTTTCCCTGAACTCAAGTCTGAACTTGACTTTCTTACAACCGAAGAGAGGAAAAATCTTTTTCACCCCACGAAAAACATGAAAGACATATATTTCCAATTTTCGTCGCTTCATTTTGCGCTTTTCGATTTGTGGCATTCAATTTGTACGAGTGCGGCGAGTACAATGACAAAGCCAATGAAGGGCAACATTTATCGGACACACATAACATATATGTATACATACTTATAACATATATCTACCCTGCGCACTTCCTAGCCCTGACAATGGATACTAGAACCCAGGATGAAAGTGTAAAAATGCTGACAAGCGGATAATAGAGGAGGCAGTCAGTCACTTTGAGAGATGGCGTGGAACAAGAGAAGGGGTGCTCGGTGAGCCGTGAAAGGGAAAAAGATGGATGAACGCAAACGCGGTTAACGTGCAGAAGAGAGAAACAGAATTTGCGGCGGGGAATAAATCATAGTGGTCTCCTTTTCCACCATTTCTGCGTGTATATATCAAACTTTGTTCAGACTGGCGAAGGGGAGCAAAACCAGTGTGAATACATACGAAATGTGCCTCTCTCTATATACATTCTCCTCTTCTTATTATTCTCCCTCTTCGCAAAAATACTATATCCTTGTATAATATATATTATCTTCAAGGATCTTACAAAAAAGTTCATGCCTCGGTTAATGCTAGACTAACTTTTATGTAGCGGCATCAATACAACAAAAGATCAAGATTCGATGCTCTTTCAGTCTGAATTAGTAAGGGATGTTATTAAAGGTAAAAAGAAACTCTCTTTTCCACAATATCTCCATATTTCACGATGCTGTTTGCATTTCTTCGAAAATTGCACAAATCATTGATATTTCGACGAAATTAGATGGTTTTACTTACAATTAGCTTCACTTGGTTTCAGAAGGTTTGAAAAAACCAAAGTTTCCACAAAAATCGTTTTTTGGCTATAACTCAAAACCCGTTTTTTGGATTTCGATTTTCCTTAATTTTCCTGAACCCGGCTGTCATCCTGACAGTTTGGCGCAAGAGCTGTTTAAGCATCTCAAAAATTGTGGAAGTTATTAAATGGCAACAAAAATTCACTTTTCCAAAATATCGCCATATTTCGTGATACTGTTTGAATTTCTCCCCGAAAATTTTTGGGATGATAATTCTCCAAAAACTTTCGCGAACTTTATCAAACATTTGGTAGGGAAAATTGCCTAACAATTTTTGGTGATTTTCCAAAACATTTAGTAGGGAAAATTCCCAAACAATTTTCGGAATTTTTGCAAATCGTTTTATATACAAACTGTTTTTTTTTAACAATTGAAAAGTAATTAATCAATGTTTCTAAATTTTCACTAGGCCAATAGTAATAATTTTTAGTGAAAAGAATCAATTAGTAAGAAACCATTATTAATTACTTAGATTTAACTAATTCAGATTGAGAAATTGCAGTGAATCGTCGTTGTACCAAATTAAGTTTTTAAAATCGCTTTAAATTCTTAAAAATCTCTTAAACCATTTTAAAAAATCTTAAAATTTCACTACGAACTTCAAAAACCTTAAAACCAGTTGAAACTCGTAAAAACCTCTTAAAATTCCAAGCAAACGTTAAAAAAACCAGAAATTTTTTTATAATTTATGAGATGTCTCAACCAGCAAACTTGGTGGGTGTTTATAATCCACCCGTTCCAAAAATATATGACATGAAGATGGAAGTGATCTTGTGTTGTAACATTTTATAATCTCTTATAATGAATTAATAGATTTACGTCTATCCAAGTTCTGCTTGCAATGTCTTTTTTTTACGGACGATCGATCGATTAAGCGAATTCAGCAAGCTGTCGTGACTCGCTTTTCCGTCGGCGGCCGTACAAAGATTAATCGCTTCTAATCCCGGGGTGCCGATCAAGGGTGCTCTCGACTTTACTCTTCAGTCACTGAAAATATGACAAACGCCTGACACACATTGATCATGATTGATATATGAAATATCTCACAAGGCATGTCAATAAATTTAGTTCCTCTTACAGTTTCACACTAATTTTCAAAAATAATTCACACCATTATAACTCGAGGAGTAGAAAACAAATTATTTCAGAAATTATAGAAGTGTCAGGATTAAGGAAAATAATTATTTTCCTTATTTAATTAGGTTTCCAATTTCTAGCAAAATGTGAAATATCATCATTTTCGACACTTGTTTCATTTTGTTTAATCTGATCTATGTTGCAATAAATTTCTGAGGAAAAAAAAACAACATTTCGTCAAAGTAAAGACTATTCAATTTATTGTAGAAACATAATTAAAGCTGTGATAAGATACATTGTAATTCTGATTAGCAAATACAATAAAAATAGAATTAATGACTGAATATACAAGTAATATATTTTTGTTCCAGACGGAATATTTAAGAACCTTTTATAGTCTCATATTATTTCAGTAAACATACTAATTACACATAAATAATGTAAATCATGCGAGTGACAAAAAAAAAACATCTACAATTTACACACTTTACATGTCACCTTGTCTATGCGACTGAGAAAACAATTTCCTTGAATTGACCTTTGTCTGAATCCATTTTCTTATTCGCTTCCTTTATTTCAGTAAAATAAAAACATTTATTTAAAGAAAACGTACGTATGTTTGATTCTATCGCAAAATTAGACTTCCAAAAAATTTTTCCATTTTCCACGGAAAATTAATGCGAACCGCCCGTGCAGAATTTTTGTCAGTTTTTCCTATACTTTTAATGTGGCCCTAACCAGGTTAGCTGGTAATGCCCATACACAAGGCTTGTAACGCTTAGGCAGAATATTTCCATACTTAAGGAAAACTGTCCAGGGCCTTGTCAGTTTACTCAAAAAAATACCCCAGTAAATACCCCATTTAAGAAAAACTGGTCAATACCCCATCAGGATTTAAAAATTATTCTGCGGAATCATTATTCTCAATATTTGATTACACAGGCACACAAAAAAAGTCTTGTTATAGAAAGATGACCCATGTATCCCTACGTCTTTCGGCACGCTGAGTTTGAATCTGATGCCCGTTTACCCCCACCACGTCATAATTTATGTCAATTGAAGGTCAAATCGACAAAAAAATTTTTTATTTTAAATTACCACCATTTCTTACGTTTTTCGGGTCCCTGAATCCGAATCCGAGGTCCACTTGACCTTATCGAATCACTATCAAGGTCAATTCAAAGTCAAACCGGTAAATATTGTAAAAAATGTATTTTTGACTACAGATTCGGAAATAGCGGGAAATTTTCCATTCAGGTATGGTATTATACATTTTTTTCCATCAAGTTCTCATAGGTCAATCAGAGGTTATTTACGTTGTTATATATCAAGTTTACATAGTATTGAAAATTTAAGAAAATATGGTTGTGTGAGACCATAATGATACAATAAGTGATTTTAAGAAATTTTAAGTGATTCTAGGGAATTTAAAAGGATTTCCAAAGAATTTAAGGATGTTCCAGAGCTTTCACAAGATTAAAAAAATTATAAGATATCGTAAAGGACTTTAAGAGATTTAAGTGAATTTTAATAGATTTCAAGTGATTTTAAGGAATTTAAGAGGGTTTCAAAAAATTTCCAGTGATTGAGTGATTCTAGGAAATTTAAAAGGATTTTAAGATGTTTTCCAAGATTTCAAAGATATCAAGATTTCCTAAAGGACTTGAGGAGAATTTAAAGAGATGTAAATAGATTACATTTTCTTAATTCCCGTGTAGAAATTTTGCTGTGGCCCCGATCGGGCCCAGATATGGCCCCGATCAGTTTTTTATTAATGTTTTTCAAAAATATGTTTTAAATAAATACAAAAATATATATTCATGTATATGTAGAAATTTTTAAATCTGGCCCAGATTCATGATGAAACGCGTGGCCCGATGGGGCCCCGATATAGCCAGGTTTGGGTCTGGTCGGACGCCGCGTTTTATCCCCTATCTGAAATCGGCCGATCTGGGCCCAATCGGGTCGAGATCGGGGATGAAACGCTGTATTTAACTAGGCCTGATCCTGGCCAGATCAGGGCCCTATCGGGCCGGGCGTTTCGTCACCGGTCTGGGCCAGGTTTGGAAATTTCTACACGGGTAAATCCTTAAAAATTACATAAAATGCCTTACAATTTCGTTAAATCCCTTAATATTACTCAAAATCCTATATGAAGTCTCGTTATTATAACTCTAAAACTTCCTGAAAGTTGAAATCATATAATTTTGAATATTTATAGTATATTTGAATATTATTTATTGTCCATATGCAGAATTGTATTAGCTACAATAATTGTAACTTTTTAACAGCATATTATAATATTTTTTTCCTACTTACATACAATAAAAACAATTAAAATTAGTATGACTTTAGTAAGCTGAACCCTCTAAGTTTTTCACGTAATATATACAGTTTTGCACGCTCCTTGAGTATATTAGTAATTTATGAAAGTAGTGGTAATATAATGTTGCAGTGCACGATTCTATTATAAACTGTTATATTTTCAGAATGTTTTATTCATGTCCTTATTATATACTCGCGGTTAGCCATGACATTATGAAAAGGATGTCAACCTCAACCCTTTTTGTGCTAGACTTAATATTAATGGATGAGGCAAGGTATATGCTCCACCCTGAAAGTTGAGGACAGACATCTGTTATTGGAAAGACGGTAATAAGTGTAATAACAATAACGAAGGAGGTAAAATGGGGTCGTAAGCAGAAATGCGAAGTTGCTGGTGCAGCAAAAGCAACTCCGCAAGGGTCTTGACTGCCTCATGTTTAAATCAGCGATAACGAGAAGCCTCGGTGACATATGTCACTGTCGCTGTCAGCTGGCTACACAATCAATATATAGTCACCCGCTCATGCCCGCTCGCCTACCTTTCAGACTACACATGAGTACCCCACTCGATAATGTATTCGATACGTGACTTCCACGGTGACTTCGTATCCGACAAATACGAGTCTGACAAACCTAAACCAAAAGCTTCCACATTCTGACTGTTAACCTTAATAATTAGCCCTTCAAAATTCAAGACATACGTATATATATTTCAAAGTTATACTTCATAACTCATTCCTCGTTCACGCCCTAGCTCTGTTTCATATAGTTCGTCGCATTAATTTTCCGTGAAAACATTTCTTGGAAGTCTAACTTTAAGATAGAATCACATATACGTACGTTTTGTTTAAATAAATGATTTTTTTTATTGAAATAAAGGAAGTGAATAAGAAAATGAATTCAGACAAAGTTCGATTCAAGCACCCGTGTAGAAATTTCAAAATCTGGCCCAGACTGGCCCTGGTCGGACGCAGCGTTTCATCCCCGATCTGAAATCTCCCGATCTGAACCGGATCGGGGCCTGATTCTCAATCTTGGCTCGATCCGGGCCGCAGCAAAATTTCTACTCGGGACCGTGCAGAAATTGCCACAATTGGCCCTATTTAAAATTTAACGTTGAAATGAAACACCGGGTAAAAATAAGGAAATATATTACTAGAAACTTTAAACAAGTTTTCATGAAAATTATTAATAAACTACATTTTAAGATTATATTACTTCCATAATTTTTATAACTAGAGATTTAGAGGGATTTTAAAAAATTACAAGAGGCTTTAGTAATTTCAGTAAATCTTTAAATTTTCTAAAAATTCTGGGCAACGTCGGGTAAATTTCTGCTTGCAAATAAATAAATAAATAAATAAAAATTTTTATTCAAATAAATGGAAAAAGAATCGTTAGGCTAGACACGTCTGAAACTTCAACCCAATCCCAAAGAATTGTAAGCCGGTTCGTATATATTTATTTCTTATTTGTCGTCTTTATAAAAAACTTGAAAACTTATAAAACGACGTATCAGAAATAAATGCGAACCAGCTTACAATTCTTTAGTGACGTTCAAAACCTCAAATTTGAAATTCAGGTGCATTTGAAAAAAGTGAAAATCAATAAGTGGAAAACCAAAAAGTGAAATTGAAAGTGAAAGTGATAGTGGAAGTGGAACCCTAACATAGTGAAAGCTTCGGATTGGAATTAATTCCGAATCAATCCGAAATTTATCAATCCGAAATTTTTCGTAATCATTCCGGAATTTTTATCTGAACCAAACAGTTTCCTTCCTATTTCATACGAAAGGAGTTTTCAATCCAAATTAATCCGAAGCCTATTCTAAATCAATTCGAACCTTTAATCCGAATAAATCCGCAAATACGAATTAATCAGAATTAATCCGAACTTTCTATCCAAATAAATTCGGTCAATCCGCATGAATCTGAATTTTTCGAAATCATTCGAATTTGCGGATGGAGTCCTGATTAGCCGGATTCATTTGGATTAAAATTTCGAATTCATTCGGATTGAAAGTTCGGATTAATTCTAGTTAATTCGGATTGGCGGATTCAATCGAATTAAAGGTTCGGCTTGCTTTTGAATGGGTTTCGGAATAATTCCGATTGAAAACTTCCTTCCGATTAGATTGGAATGAAACTATTCGAATGCAAATTCCGGAATGATTAGGATTGATCTGGAAAGAATATCAATCCGAAGTTATAGTTAGAAAAGTGAAAAGTTTATACATAATTGTCCCTCTATGAAAAAAAGAACGAACGGATCTTTTGATATTAATAAATATATAATAATAATAATAATAATAATAATAATGATAATAATAATAATAACTTAATAGAGTTGTCACTTTTACCCACAATTAAAAATCAGTCAGAGAGCAAAATATTGTTTATATTTTCAGCTTGAGAATCCATGATTTTCTCCCATCTCTGTTATTTTTACAAGTCTTTCCAAGCTGCTACTTTCCCGAAAGTTAGTTGACTTGCAAATTGAAGACAACAGCTTCACGGAGGTTCTCTCTTGTATACCTTGTTTTTGAAGTGGCAGAGTGAATGTTAATGGTATCGGTTGATTTGTGTAAAACGCAGAGTGAAACTCGCATAAAGACTCTTCGAATTACGCCTCGAGATCCTATCTAGCTTACAGATGAATACCTTGTGGCTGGGTAGTTTACAGCGTCGAATCGGTATAATTTTCGTTTTCAAGAAAATCTGTACACGGATCTGGCATGGGCGCATAAAAATGCAGGTCGTGCGCAAGCGCTTCTCGGCCAGGGCCAGTCGAGTGTTTTATGGTTGACAGCTTTGCGTGTTTCGTGGTAGGCATTATTTTTCCTCCTAAACTCCGTTATACCAGGAACAATGGAGAGATTAAAACGTAAAATATGATCCCCGGGGTATGAGAGCTCCCAACCGTGCCCACGGTAAATTTGACGTACCTGCGTGCGAGTTATTTTCAAGTTGGCAGACTCATTTTTTTCTCGCTAACTCTTTTCGAGAAAAAGTAAATAGGGGATTTTGTCATATTTAAAGCGATTGATAGAGTCAGATAGAGTATTCTTCGAATCATAGGTCCTTTTCTAAAAACGACATGCATTTCAGGCAACTTCACATTGGGATCCTCATTATGCGTTACCTTTTAGCTAACTTCATACGTATTGCGCTAACCTTATTGGTCAATTAATTTGGCGCGCGCTTAGTCTCGTAATCTATAAAAAGGATATATATGTGCACACAAAGAACCCCTGATTTACACGCCAATAAATCCTGCAGTAAATTACAAGAGTCCTTTTCTTACCTATTATATAATAAAAAATGATTCCATAAATCGGCCGGATACGTCAATTATACTCGGCTATCTCCGGTAAAACCACATGGTCCTAATTAGAGCCGGTCCTAATTTCTAATTTCATTTCCAAAAACCCATGTCGGCGAAACCCTCTACTTTTGTGGCGCCTAGGCTTGTTGCAGCATTTTGTAAGTGTCTATGAGGCTAAGATCAACGAAGACCGTCCACTGGATGACCATAAGTTGTCTAATCCTAATTCGTCGCCCTTGCTAGAATCATCTTTGCACCCTACGATTATCGTTTCACCCGACACATGAGGCCTCTTTTGGAACCGTTAATTATGGAGGTCGAAACAACCGAACCTTGTGTAATGACAATGTCGGCAAACGCGGATGGAGTCTTGTTATTATTAAGAAACTGAATGATATGTTTTAGGATTTTGCCACAAGTTCCGGTGGCGACTATAAGCGTAGCGATATTTTATCTTGAATTTCAAAGTGTACAATAATACTGCAACATTACCCGTTCAGAAATTCTGATGGGGTTCTGACAGGGTTTGAGAATTTTAAGAGATTTTAAGAAATTTTTAAAGAATTTCAAAATAGTTCACGGGAGTTTCAATATTTTAGAGAAGTGAAATTTTTTTTTAAGTATTTAGGGAATTTAAAGGATATTAAAAAATTTCCAAGGATTTTAAAGAAATTTCAAGTGATTTTGGTGTTTCAAGAAATTTCAAGTGATTCTAGAGAATTTAGACGGATTTTACGATATTTTCCAAACTTTCAATGATATCAAGATTTCCTAAAAGATTTCAGGAAAATTTAAAGCGATTTTAAGTTATTTTAAAGAATCTAAAAATAATTCAAGGGAGTTCGAAGATTTTAAGTTAATTCACATATTTTGTTAAATTTTTAAAAGGATTTAAAATGATATTGAAAATTTTTAAGGGGTCAGTCTAGTAACTCATTTTGGAAAAATTTATTTTTTTTTTACTTATTTCGAAAGTAAATATATTCAGAAATATTGTGTCAAAATTTTAGAACGATCCGAGAATTCTAACATTACTTTTGAGCGCTTCAAAGGTAGGTACCTCGAGCGCGCTGACCGGCCTGACCGCGTTAAGAGTAACATCTCGCGATGCGTGATTGTCGTATTCTCGCGATGGATAAAAAAGTCAAATATCAAACAGCATCCTGGCGGCGTGCAAGAAGTAAGCCAAAAAAACGAAGTTTACATGGAGATCGGACTAGGCGTAAGTAATATTTTTTTACGAATTTTCTGTAAAAAAAAACTTTAAACGCGTTTTTCTCGAAACGTTTTTACTCACCTTGTTGATAAAATTTTCGAAACTACTGGACCGTTCTTTATGAAATTTGAAAATCGGCGAATAAATAGCGTTTTTTTGAAGTTTTTTCGTTTTTTCTTCACCATTTTTTTATTTTTTGAAATAATTGAATAAATTTCATAGGGGACATAGCCATTGTCCTACCGAATCTAAAGCACTTTGATTTTTTTGTTTTAGACAACCCTGCTCCGAGATTTTATCAACAAGGCGGACCTACCTTCTTTTCGAGGTGTTGCGCTTGGCTGACGTTTGTGGTCGTAAAAGTGTACAAAATAAAAAAAAAAAAATTTTTTATATAGTTTTAGAGTGTATTTACTAAGCCTAAAAACTTTTATATGATAACCTTTATCCAGTATCCTAAGAAAAATTCATGAAAATCGCGTTTTTTTCGGCGCGAGTTACTAGACTGACCCCTTAAAGGATTGTAAAAGAACCTCCAAAAATGTAAATATTTTCAAGAATTTTCACAACATTTTAAGTGGTTTTATATTATTAGAAAGTTTAAAACGATTTCGAGAGTTTTCAAGTGATTTTAAAAAGTTTTTAATGAATTCCGAAAAAAGATCATAATACTTTCAGGACTTTCAATTGTTTAAAAATATGTGTAAATATTGTAAGGGAATTCTAAATGATGTTTAAAAAATCTCAAAGTATTTTAAAAGAATATTAAAAAAATTAAAGAATTTTAAAGAAATTTCAGAGTTACCCTCGCAGAAATTTTGTCGTGGCCCCGGCCGGGGCCCGATCTGGTCAATTGGGGCCCAGATCGGGAAGCCAGGTCGGCTCAGACCCGTGATGAAACGCACGGCCGAATTTGGGCCAGACTTGTTGGCCCGTTCAGTATGCCAGGTCGGTGCCGAGTCGGTACCCTGTCAGGTCCCGATTAAATGGATATTAAAGATTATGGGTAAATTTTTTATTTAATTAATCACTATTGTCAAAATAAATGAATTTCAGTATTTATTAAAGAAAAATTATTACAACTTAGTTTGGATTTTTGCGTAAACTACGTTAAAATAGAATACGTTTCGAATACCTAATATAAAATCTATTTATTTGTCTTTCGCTGTTTGCGATTGCCGTCCCAATCTTTGATGTTTGAGAAGATGGTGCTTATATGGAATAGCACTTCCTCCTCTGTTTAAATGTTTAAATTTAAAATAAACTTTTAAACTTTATCTTTACAAAAAAAGTTTATGTTATAATAAAGTTTTTAATTTTCA